>JAQGBS010001944.1:0-14224 GCA_034698545.1 Acrobeloides obliquus
TTAAAAAATCGATGCAAAAATCGATTTTTCCGCAAAAAATTCAAAAAAGTTTGTGTATTACAACGAAGAGCTTGTAATAAATTTCAAACGCAATTATCTCGAAAGCTACAACGATTCAGAACATGCCGTAAAAACAAAAAATGCTCCATTTTCATGAACTTTCCAAATATCAACACAAATGGCAACTTTTTTCCCACTGAACCTTTATCATCGACGCCAGAATCTATAATATCGACGTAATATTGACGCGCGAAGCGTGCTTCAGGCTAGTTTCTAAAAGAAATTTTAGGCTTTGACAATTTCTCCCCTCCTGAATCCGCTTCTTTAGTATTCATCATATTTTATGTAACTGTTGGGTTGGCACTGTAAGTAACGCTCTTCGAAATTGTACAGGGTGGTGCAAAAAAGTGTCAAAAATGGTCATTTTTCAAAAAATTTTTCTAAAAACATCATTTCTAGAGGTAAAAATAGCAGAAAAACACGAATCAGGCGTCGAAAAAATTTTTTGACCCCTAAAAATCCCCTAAAATGGCAAAAAAGAGTGTTTTTTGAGTCCGAATCATAAAAAATCGCTATTTTACACGTAAAAACACCTTTTTTTGTCATTTTAGGAGTCAAAAAATTTTTTTGATGCCGGATTCGTGTTTTTCAGCTATTTTTACTCATAGAAATGGTGTTTTTAGAAAAAAAATTTTGAAAAAATGCCCCAAAATGACCATTTTTGGCACTTTTTTGCACCACCCTGTGATAATTAAGCTAATTTTTTAGACGAACTATATGTCTAGAATTTATGGCAATAGCGTATATTCGAAGAATACATGATTTTGGTGGCCGAGCAGACGAATTTTGGCATTTTATCAAAAACAAAATTACAAAGTGTGCATGTAAACCTAGTCGAGAAACAAATGAATCCATTCCAGAAATACAGATGAGTAATAGCTGGTATAAAAACTCTAAACTATAAATTATACTTTTTTATTTTTATAATAAACATTGACAATTTATAAAAATACTCTTTTTTGACCGGGTTTATCAGCCAACCCGGTGAAAAAATCCAACGAGCAGCTGACAGAAATTTTAGAGAGGGGTATAACTCAAGCTTATCAAAGTTCTCGAACTGCTTGTTTATACTTAATATTGATAGTAAAGTAATCAAAAATGGAAAATAAACATGGTTATTTACACCTTTATCTATCTCAAAATATATACACAGAAATTTGCCTTATTGCACTTGGCACCTTATTTTTCTCTGATATATGTTTAAAATTTTTTTAAATAATATTACTTAACTATGAATGATACCACTGGGTCAACGCAGCAACTTGAGCATAGTTTCCGTATAACAGCAGCAAGTGTATATTTAATTTTGTTGATCTTGGTATTATGTTTGAACTTGTTCCAATTGCTTGTATATATAAAAGTATATTTAAAAAAGGGTTAATGGTTTTTTGTAAAAGATTTAGTTTTTCTTGTAAAAAGTTTCTTGTGGAGCGCTTGCACCGAGCGCTGTGCTCAGGATGCTTGATGCGAGCGCTCCGCTCCAAGCGCTTGCTCAGAGCTCTCCGCTCCGAGAGCTTACTGCGAGCGCTGTACTCAAGGCGCTTCTGCGAGCGCTCCGAACCAAGTTTTTGCGCAGGAACACATGCTCCGAGGCTTACTACGAGCGCTGTTACTAGCGCTCCTCTCCTAGCTTAATGCAAGCGCTGCTCTTAGTGCTGTGCTCAGGGCGCTTGCTGAGCGTTGCTCCTAGTGCTCCGCTTCGAGTGCTTACTGCGAGCTTTTGCTTCGAGTGCTCAGCTCAGAGAGCCTACTACGAGGGAGTGCATCACGTAGCGCAAGAGCGCCTGAGCAAGCGCTAGGAACAGCGCTCGTGACATAGATTTATGTCACCAACTGGCAATTGGAAAATTTTCCAGTTGGTGACATAAAATCTCTATCAGTTGGTTTTTTTCTTTATCAGTTGATGACATAAATCTATGTCACGGTATTTTTTTTAGGCCTTAGGCTTAGGCGATAGGCCTAGTCCTTAGGCTTAGGCCTTAGGTTTAGTCGCTAGGCCTAGTCCTTAGGCGTTAAGCATAGGCCTTAGGCTTAGGCGTTACGCTTATGCCTTAGGCTTAAACCTTAGATTTTATGTCACAACCGCAATGTCACCAACTGGCAGGTGTTCGATCACAGTGTTCGGTGCAAGCGCTCTACAAGAAACTTTTTACAAAAAAAAACTAAATATATTACAAGGAAAATTGGGACGATTTAAAAAATACTTGCTTGATTTTTTGATTTGTAGGGACGAGAAAAATTTAAGTCAATGGCATTTTTTACAATCACATGGCAACTTGTTATAAATGATTTAATACAAGTCAATGTTTACATAATATTTTCGATTATTATTTTATTGCCTTCGGAACCTATCATTTCTAACTACTGGCAAAACTTGCTTTCTTCTATAGAAAGCTTTTCACATAATAATTTGCTATCCTTTGCATTTTTGTTATCATTAAATAGGCTGACTGTTTTTACTGCGCCTAAATTAGCAGTTTTCTTGAATAGAAAGGGCATTCTTTATGGGTAAAATTTGTGATTTCGAGTGTTCAACTTGTAAAGCGTAGAATTCTTTATTTAGATTCATAATTGCAATTTGGGTGTTAGTAGGTCTTCTAAATATTGGAATTTTGCTTGGTACATGTCCAATGCATATTGATGTTGCAGGTTAAGGTTAACTTTTAAAATTTGAAAAATAAACTTTTTTTAGAATTGACATTTAGACCTGCATGCCCGAATGCTGAAAATTATTGTAACCATGTAACTATAAGTCATTTAATCATAAAATCGGGGGGGGGCATGGTTACCTATCACATTCTCAAATTTCAGATTCTCAAAAAGACTATATAGGGCATTTCTGGACAAGATTCTGAATTTGGGTTCTGAATCCGAATTCTGATTCTCAATCTGGATTCCGAATTCAGATTCGGATTCAGAATCCGGATTCAGAATCTGAATTCGGAATCTTGTCCGAAAATGCCCTATATATTCAAATTCTCAAATTTCAGATTATCAAAAAAAGATATAGAGCATTTCCAGGCAAGAGAATAAAAACTCATAAATTTAGTGGCAAGTAATTTTACATGAAAAAAAATATTCCAAATTTTTCATTTTTTTCATCAAAATTGTCATTTTTTGAGCATTTTCAGGTCAAAAAATGCAAAAACCTGAGCCCATCCTTCCACGACCCATCCCTCAACAGATGGCCTACCCAAATCCGAGATTACCCACTGGTGACTAAGAGCCAAGAGGGAGCAACGACCACAGACCCTAAGCCGTGAAGTGGTGAACAATTTAGATATTTTTGTTGTCAAGGGAAATTTTTGTCAAAAAAGATTTTCGAACACACAACTTGGAAATTCTAGGAATTCATTTTTAGATTAATCAATATTACTCCACAATTATTCCCTTATTGATGACAATCGTGTATGCATTAATTTTCCTTGAAATAACCTTAGGAATTTTTGGAAAAAGTTATTGCTGTCTGCTTACAAAACATAGGCTTACACATTCTCATAAAGAAAAACAATTTTTCTTACAAGTAATTTCAAATATATTTCATGAATGTGTCAAAAATTGCAGAGTTTTTTAATTGGTGGCGCATTTATCGTACAGACTTTTGTTCATACGATTATTTATTTGCCATATGTCGAAACCCCGTAAGCTGGTTGTACAAAAGGAATAATTTTGAAAAAACTTATTTAAAGGGGGACAGACACTTTGATCCGTATCTCCAAAAAAATCGCTATTCGAAGCATGAAAGTGAGTCCCAAACCCTGATTCAAGGTAGGCCTTGTGAGTAATAGAGCAAAAATTGGAATTTTTGAAAAATTCTTCACAATTTGTAAATTTTTGGTGTTCTAGGGTAGTTTTATGCGCTGAATCGATTGCGCGCATTTTTGAAGCATGAAAAACATGAAATGTTCGGCATTATATTTGGATGAAATTTGGCTAGTATTGATAGTTACTCACAAGGTCTATCGAACATTTTTTTAAATCGATTTTTTCGGAGATACGGATCAAAGTGTCTGTCCCCTTTAAATGAACCTTTTTTTATAAAAAATTTTTGAACTTCCTAATCTGTATGAAGTTCTGCATCGATTCGGATATTTAGTACAACCATCTCACGGAGTATTAATACTGATTAAAACGCAACCAAGAAATTCTATTTATCATTAAATCTTTGTCAACAGTATTGCTAATTTCTGTCGATGCAATAGTGGTTTTATCCATGAATAGCATTGCTAAAGAAGTCGTGAAGGAAATTTTCGATTGGAAACAGACAAATATTTTTTATATTCCATATAAGATATTTGAAAATCGAAATGAATCTACTGAAGATTTACAGAGCATTTCAATCAAGTTTTATCTGTTAATTTTTGAAAAAAATTTTTTAATCTTTTGTACACATTATTATTGTCAAAAAATAAATAAACTTATACAAGGTATGCTTTTCTATCTGCCTGTTAATTAGAATTTCTTGCTACTTAAGCCTAGACTTAGGCTTAAGCTAGACTTACAAATAATCATTGCGTACTTGATTTTCTATATTTTGTCGAAAAGGCTTAGGCTTACAAGTAAGCATCGTTTTTTAAAACATCAAATTTAAAACTTTTGGGTATTGAAACGAAATCTCTGATTCATGGTTTTCGTTTCAATAGCCCAAAACATTTTTCAAATTCGATAATTTTGGTGTCATTTTATTCGTCCCGGCGAGTTATAAAAAACGCTGATTTGTTTTTTCTAAATGTTCAAGAATTTTGAATTTTATAATGATTTATTAAATCGTTTCAGTAAACAATCTAATTGATCTCTGAGTACAAGCTCTTCGTTTCAATGTTCAAACTCGTTTGAAAAATTTTTTGTTTCGCTCATAACTTTTTACGGTTAGATTTTCAAGTAGTGCCGTAAAAGCAAAAAGTGCTCCAAATTTTGTGCTCCAAAATCTATCACATGGCATCACATCCCCAAAAGTGGACTGGTCCTATAAACTGAAGAGGCGTTGTCTTGTGACTGAACATCAAATGCTGGGCAATTTTTCAAGAAAAAAGCTCTAAATGCTCTCTAAATTTTTTCTATCAAATCTTTATTCTATCAAATTGCATTGACATAAAAGGAAGATATTGAATAAATGCGTGTATATGATTTTCGATAACTTATAGAAAAAGCTTGTCTATAAATATCGTCATGCTGGAGATCTTGGCTCTTCTTTTATCATACTCAATGATTCAACATTATCCTAAAAATTTGTTACTTATAAACGTGTAAGGAATGTCTGTCTAATCAGACGATCTCGGTAACGTTAGATTTAAACCCGAAGCGCTAAAACAAAAGTTGTAGGGTACAATGAGAGAAGACTATCGACACCACTTTTATGAGGTACCTCCTCTAAACAATTTTTTAAATTCTTTTTGAAAAATTATAATGTACCTATAGGTGCATAATAAAAGCGGTCGTGTTGGCGAGAATATCCAGCTCAGTATATACTTAGCTTGATTTTCCCGCCAACATGCACCCCTGCGTGGTCATATTGGCGGGAAAGCTGAGATAAAACAAACAAAACCGCCCAATTTTTTTAAGATAGCATCTGTTATTAAATTGAAAGAGGAGAATTTTTAATTGAAGCATTTTCCGATGTACCTTTAGGTACATATGCCGTTCGAAAGTGCCATTCGGGATATTCTCTTGGAGTTACCCCCTCCCCCCCCAAGCTCAGAGCGCTCGGCTCCCGGTACTCCTATAAATTTGAGTATAAAAATTTCGTAAAAATTCAACTGCAAACCTGATTGTCATTGCTTCGATAGTCTTGCTTCGAATTTCTTTTTCTGTCACCCTTCCGCCTTTGTAAGTGTCCGACTTTAGCCATCAACAGATAAAGGAATATTTGAAACAGTGACATAATGGACATGCCGACACAAAACCCGCTGATGCCTAACAAAAAGTTGTATGTAAAACAGATTGATTAGCGGTATTTAGGCCTAGGCTTAGGTTTAACCTTAGGCTTAAGCCCAAGCCTAAAGTTAAACCTAAGCTTAAGTTTAAGCTTAAGCCTAAACGTAAGCCAAAGGCAGCGACATAGCCAGGGGGGGGGAGGGGTATCAAGTGTACCGGTACCCCCCCCCCCTTACGAGCCGAAAGCCCGAAAAAACATAAAGGTCCCCCTTATGGTTTTTTAGAAAAAAGGCTTGGTACCTCCCTTAAAAAATTTCTGGCTACGTCACTGGTCTAAGTTTAAATCTAAGCCTAAGCTTAGGCTTAAGTCTAGGCCTTTAGATGATATTTTTCCATAAAATTATTTCAAAGTATCAGTTTTTGGAATCCTGTTAATTGCGTCTTTCCAGGGGGAAGAGCTTCAAAATTTGAGGTACAACGGTTAAAAGTAAACCAATTACCTCCTATATTTGCGATAAACTCAATCAAAGAAATTTTATACGCCTGTTCAGTATGCGTATACCTTCCATTTTGATATAGCAACCGAATATAATAACGTGAATTTCTTTCAGATGTGTCCCGCAGAAATTGACCCGCCTACAATTTTTATTTATCGACACATTGAACAAAAAATAGACTTACAACTTCAGAATTAAATTTTTGTGATTGTACATCAGCAATCGTGTAAGTCCTAAAAAATTGAATCTTTGGAGCTACTAGGAGGCCACTCAGGTGAAATTTTTTTCAAAAATTTTTTGTTATAAATAACCTCTCTAGGGGTAAAAGCATGCGGGGAATCCGAATTTGACATTTTCAAAGCGAAAAAACGCTTCCCTGATTCAAGGAAGGCGTATTGTGTATTGAAGCGAAAAGTTGTAAAAATGCGATTTTCGCCTAAAAATAACCCCTTTTGGGATAAAAATGTGCGGGGAAAGAAAAAGCGTTATATGTTATTTTCTCTAATTTTCGCGTCGATATACAGCTTTTCTTGAATCCAAGAAATTTTATAAATGTCAAATTCGGACTCCCTGCACGCTTCTATCCAACAAGGGGCCGTTTCTAGGCATTTTTGCGACTTTTCGCTTCAATACACAGGCTTTCCCTGAATCAGGCAAACTTTTTTTTGCTTTGGATTCCCCACATGTTTTTGCCTATAGAGGGGTCATTTTCAGAAAAAATTTTGGAAAAATTTTCCTCATAGGTGGCCTCTCTATTGTGAAGTAGCTCAGAAACTTGTTTCATTTTCCTTTATAAAATCTTTACCAAAAATCACAATATTTTTCACACTTCTTTAAACATTCCTAAAATTATACAAATTTCTATGTATTACAACAAAAACATGTATATCTATTTCATTTTTCTGATTCAATAACAAGTTGTGTTTATTGAAACGATTGAACTAAGATTACAAACTCCTAACATCTTATATGACACATCGGACACGTCTGTGTGACACGTATAACATATGTGACTAGACCTGTCTTATTTGCCATATGTGACTAGGAATCATGTGACAAATATGACAGATGTCTCATTTGGCGCATGACCTAATAATAGTCCTTGTTGCTCGGCAACACAATAGCTAATTTTCCGATGCAAATTCGAATTTTTTGCATTTTCACTTCAATAAATACACCGTTTTCCCTGAATCAGGGTTAGAAAAACTTCGGGAATGCGCGCAATCGATTCCCCGCACAAATTTACCCCTATGTGGGTCTTGTTTAGAAAAAATTTTCCGGTCCAAAATCAATTGCAAAACTTTTCGAACAACCAGAAAAACCTTACATTATAATATTTTTCCACATCGTTCGGCATTTTCATACAACTTTTGTGCGTAGCATCGACTATAGAGTCAGCTGTGATAGGTAATACACAATCATGAAAAGTTTTGTTTTTTATAGGATCACATGTTTGTTCAATGCATTTGGTATAATTGTAATTATATTGGAGATCGATGTCATGACATCGGGAGCCGGCCAAATCTCTGAGCATAAGGTTTTTTGTTGCATCTATGTTGATTGTATGGGCTCCTAAATTGTTGAAGATTAAGAATGGGGATGTACAAGCAGGCTTTCGATTTTTCCTGATTTTTCAGGAATTTCCTGATTTCTGTATCAAAAAACTGAAAAATGAAAATTTTTATCAGGAAAAATTTTTATTTTCAAGAAAACCTTTTTTCAAAAATTTTATTAAAAATTAACTAATTTTTCAAATAGATTAAAAAAACTACCGATCCGATGATTGCTCATGAACCGTTGAACAGGGCTTTTCAGCAAAAATTGTAATTTCCTGAGCATTTTCAGCTTAAAACAAACATTTTCCAAAAAATTTTTTTGCCTGCAGCGCTAGATTTTTTTAATACAAAGAATTTAACAAAAAAATTTTCGCACTTAATTTTCCACCAAAAATGAATAAAATTTATTATTTTTTCACCAACATGACTAATTTTTTCAACAAAAACAGTAATTTTTTGAATATTTTCAGCTTAAAAATAAACATTTTTTTTAAAAATTTTTCGCCTGCGGAGCTGGTTTTTTTCTTTTTGTATAAGAGTTTTCAACAAAAATGTCAAAAATTTTCCATTTTTTAGCAAAAATTGTAATTTTCTGAGCATTTTCAGCTTAAAAACAAGCATTTTCCAAAAATTTTTTCGCCAAAAATGACCAATTTTTTCAAAAAATTTTTGCCTGCGGTGCTGTTTTTTCTTTTATATAAGGGTTTTTAACAAAAATAAATTTTGTAATAAATCGAAAAAAATTGACTTGGTCCACGCTTATGTTTTTGTTCAATTTTATAAAAAGTTGTTGAAAAAAAAAAATGATTTCGGGGCTCGACCCAAAATTTATCCTACCCCTAAAAAAATCCTGGATACGGCACTTGAACAAAACAGACAAATTTTAAAATCGTTTCGAACCAAACAAAAAAAAATTCATGGTTTGAATTTTCGACCAAAAATACATGAATAATCCAGAACTATAATTGTTTCATTCATATAATGTCAAAAATAAACAATTTTTTCAAGTTTTAAAAATATATATAAGCGTAATTAACGAAAAATTACTTTCCTGATTTTTTTCCTGAAAACTGACTCATATTTCCTGAAAAATCCTGAAAAATGGACTTTGAAAACTGATTTTTGAATTAAACCGATCGAAACCCTGTGTACAAGTCATAAGTCGGCAAGATGGGGAGGGGGGGGGGGTAGATCAAATTTGTATAACTTGTGCACAGGGTGACTAAAAAATGGATTTTTTCGATTTTTACATAATTTTTCAAAAAATTTTTAGACTTTTTAAATTTCACCAAAAACCTTAATAGAGATTTTCTATGCGAGAAATCGATTGCACGCATTGCGGAATCAGAAAACGCATTCCTGATTCAGGGAAGAGATATGTGTATTGAAGCGAAAATAGTTAATAGAGTCAAAAATTTTGAAAAAGTCGTATGAATTTTTTTGGTAAAAATAGAATTTTTTGTAAAAATTCGAATTTTTTGATAAAATTAAAATTTTGTGTGAAAATTAGAACTTTTTTGTAAAAATTGGAATTTTTTGGTAAAAATTGGAATTTTTTTGTGAAAAATTCGAAAATCTCAAAATCAAGTTTTCTGGCACACCCTGTAAAAATTTCAAATCTAAAACTGAAATATGTTATACCAAAATTAGTCAAAGGCTTGGGTACATTTCCCAGGTGGACATTTCCCAAGCGGACGTTTCCCAAGTAAACAAATGAAAAAAAATCCCAAGTAAAAAAATGACTTGGGAAATGTCCACTTGGGAATGTACCATTGCCTAGTCAAAAACAAAAAATCATCAAAACCAAAAATTAAGTTTTTTTGCTGACAGAGAATGAGAGAGTAAAAACATTTTTTTAACATGATTTATTTGACTTTATTTAACACTCTCAAGAATGCTCCTGACTCATTGTATGTTGTATGAACTTTTTTTACCTAACAAGGCAAGACTAAAAACGAAATTCCTTCCTCGTAGATCCAGAACTTTTCAATTCTAACGTATTCTGTAGATTATAAAAACCAAATAGGAACCACATTTTTTCTAGTACACTACTCTTTTTATGATGTAATATATGAATGTCAATGGGTGCAGGAAAATTTCAAAGTTGTCTCTCATGTAGCCTTATCTGACCAAAATCGTGAATTGAGTGATTTTTTCACGTGCCATATATAATCGAATTTGCAGCCATAGTCGCGTTTATTTGTTCTATTTTTCGTTGTCGTTAGTCCTTGATTTGCTGCCCTATATTTTCTCTCTCTAAATTTCGAAATGGAGCAAGTCTTAAATATGGATGAGCTAAAACGCTTGAGCCAAAATCAGCGGAACCAAATGATTTCTGGCCTAAAGCAACAAGAAAATATGGTCTCTTCATCCGATCGAGATGTCAAACTAATCGCTTATTTACAAACATCCATAATGGAAGCTGCGGATAGATGCCTACAAGGGTGTATTTCCAAGCCTGGAGCTAGACTGACAAATGATGAAAAGAACTGTTTGAACAGGTGCATGAATCCGTATAATAAATCATGTGAACTTTTGCAACGTCTTCAAAGTGACTATTTTAATGAATTTCAGGAGTATTAAACATTGAATTTTTCTTGAAAATTTGAATTTTTTGTGAAAAATTCGAATTTTTTGGTAAAAATTTAATTTTTTGTGAAAATTCGAATTTTTTGTAAAACCTTTCCAATTTGCCCACTTTCTTTCCATTGTCAATAGTTTCAATAAGTCGATTGCACGCATTCCCAAAGAATGAAACATGCTTCCTTGACCCTGATTCTGGGAATTGGGTTGGTGTATCGACGCGAAAATCAAAAATTTTTCTTTTCTCGCCCGGAAATCATTCACATGGGGGGAGGGTAATGTTATATAGGAAATCAATTGCACATATTTTCTAAGCATGAAGAAATTATCTTAACCCTGATTCAGGGAATTGAGTTGGTGTATCAACGCGAAAATCGAAAAATTTTCTTTTCTCGCCCGGAAATCATCCATATAGGGGTAATTTTATAAAGGAAATTAATTGCGCACATTTTCTAAGCAATGCTATTTAACCGGGCAACTATTTTATTTATTTGGGAAACTTTTTTTGGGCAACTTATTTATTTATTTGGGCAACTTTTTTTGGGCAACTTTATCTGGGCAACTTTTTTATTTATTTGGGCAACTTTTTTTGGGAAACTTTATGGTTTAGGCCTAAAACTATAGGCCTAAGCCTATAGACCTAAACCTATAGGCCTAAGCCTATAGGCCTAAGCCTATAGGCCTAAACCTATAGGCCTAAGCCTATAGGCCTATACCTATGGGCCTAAACATATAGGCCTAAACCTATAGGCTTAAACCTATAGGCCTATACCTATGGGCCTAAACCTATAGGCTTAAACCTATAGGCCTATACCTATGGGCCTAAACCTATAGGTTTAAATCTATAGGCCTAAATCTATAGGCCTAAACCTATAGGCTTAAATCTATAGGCCTAAACCTATAGGCCTATACCTATGGGCCTAAACTTATAGGCTTAAATCTATAGGCCTAAACCTATAGGCCTATAGGTTTACGCCTAAACCATAAAGTTTCCCAAAAAAAGTTGCCCAAATAAATAAAAAAGTTTCCCAAATAAATAAAATAGGTGCCCAAATAATAATTGTTTTCTAAGCATGAAGAAATTTTCTTCATCCTATAAAATTACTCCCATTGTATGATTTCCGCGCGAAAAAAGAAATTTTTTCGATTTTCGCGTCAATACACCAACTCCATTCCCTGAATCAGGGTTAAAGAAGCATTTTCATGCTTCTGGAATGATATGAAGCGTTGTCTTGCACTGTTTTGAATAACCTATAACTGATAAAAAAACTCCAATTAAAAAAATTCTTCCAAATCATTTGAATTTTTGTATTCAGAGATTTTTCGATTTGGAACTTGAAAATTTGAATACATTTTCGCTTCAATTCATCCATCTCTACCCTGAATCAGGAAAGCATTTTCGCGAATCGGCAATACGTGCAATCGATTTTTCTCATAAAAACCTCCCGGTGGAGTCGTTTTCGCAAAGATTCGACTCATCGCTCAGAAGCACCTTATATATTTAATATTTTCCTTCTCGTATAAATTTTGTAATTTTTTTGTATAAATTATAAATTTGTAAAAATTCCATACCTGGTCGGATATAAACCCAGCTCAGGTTGTTTATTGCAAAAGTTTGTATTGGGTCAAATTCTTCAGTCTCTTCTTTAGGTATTAACTTGCCTATATTTAAAAAGTGCAAAGTTGTATTAGTCAAAAAGCATTTACCGGTTATGTCTCTACTTTCATGAACAACACTAAACCATACACCCTTTCCACCTAGAAGTCCATGAACTGTGTTGTTGGGGAGAATTATTCCAATACTGTTTTTGTCATTAGATAAGAAGATCTATATATAAGGGTGTCGGAATAAAAGTTTTTGGGACCCACTCAAAAAACACCTAAAAAAGAGTCAGAAGGGAAAATGGATTTAGAAGAGAGACATAGATTCAGGTGAGAAGATGGAATCAGAAGTGAAAAATGGAATCAGAAGAGAAAAAATGGAGTCAGAAGCGAAAATGGAGTCAGAAGAGAAAACATGAAATCAGAAGAGAAACATGGATTCAGAAGAGAGAAATAGATTCAGATGAGAAGATGGAGTCAGAAGTAAAAAATGGAATCAGAAGAGAAAAAATGGAGTCAAAAGAGAAATTGGAGTCAGAAGAGAAAATGAATTCAGAAGAAAAAATGGATTCAGAAGAGAAAATGGAGTCAGAAGATCTCAGTTGAGCTAACTGACTTTTTGATGCGTTTTTTGAGGGGGTCCCAAAAACTTTTAATTCCGACGCCCTTCTATCGGATGGATAAAAAATTGATTTTTTAATCAAGTGTTTAGGATTCCTTCTTTATATATAATGTACCTCTTTTGAGTCAAATCGATAACATTTATGATGATAATCAAAAGTCTCTTTCACATATTCACTACAAAAATTGAGTATACCATGTAGTGATAGAATTTCTTGATCAGTAAAATTCTTTCCAGTAACATTCAAAATTTCATCCAGATTCGGTGCCATATTACGAAACGTTTTGTGCGGAACTTTTCGGAGTAGCCTAGACACTTTCAGAGATGCATCGTAAGTTAATAAAATTGAGTCGCATTTGTAGGCTATCTAAAAAATTGTACTAATTTTTTATGGAAAAATAATATCACTATGGTGTTTCTTGTATAAAAATACTCATAAATTTTGTATGAGTTTAGTCGATTGGCTTTTTTGAGTTTGCAAAAAGAAGTAGGATTGAACCCGTCCCTTCAGTGCGACCATCTGGCGTCCTAACCACTTGACCATGCCTTGGGAAATTTGGCGAATTATAGTCATAATCATACCTTGCTCAAATTCAACTTCTCTTTATATTTTATCCTCCAAATATGTTTCATCCTGAAAAATTCCTTCAACAAATAAAAATCCGAATCATTTCCAAAAACCATTTTGGCATCTTCATAAGCGTTTCCTTGCTCCACCAAACTTAGTACCCTATCTGGATAATTTCTTGGCAAAAATGACAAATATATATTCGGGTATTCAGCATGCTCGATCATGGTGGAATAATTGATAAACCTTCCCATTTCTTTGACCTTTTCCAAATAGAATCTTAGTTTGTGTTGGAGGAATCCAGGTCTTTTTGTATCAAGAAATTTTGTTTTGTATTCATCGTCTTCATTTACAACACCATGAATAAGCGAGTCAATCTCGGTTTTATTTAGGAGTAAGTCTGGGCAAATGATTAGATCTGGCATCTTTAAATCCCCTAAAGAATGATCAAATACTTACAACTAGTGATCTTTCCTGATTCAGGAAAAGGGGTAAGGTCATAGCTGAACAAGAAGGGGGATACTGGTCCCTAAATACGACGTGGTCGCTTAAAAATTGGCAAAAAGGCGAAGTGGGGGGGGGGGTACAGTACCCCCTTGTTCAGCTATGGGTGGGGTATTGAAGCGAAAATGAATGAAGAAACTATATCATTCTCTAAATTCACATAGTAAGTGACAAAATTGTCATCTCTTGTAACTTTAGCATCACAACTTACAACTTGCAAAATACGTATGAGTAGTCTCGATTGATTGGTACCACTCATTGATAGCAATTTTCGAGCATATTACTGCCAAAATAAAGCATCCGATTAGGGTCAAAATCCATACGAATCTTTCTAATTGTGATTTTGATATAAAGACAT
>JAQGBS010001945.1:0-14215 GCA_034698545.1 Acrobeloides obliquus
GCAACTTTCTTATGGCCCTTGTAAACGTAGACAGCACGCTTACCCAAGTAGTATTTTGCTTCGTCTTTGCTAAAAAAAGTAGTTTATTTTTTATAAAAGCTCGTCAGCCCACCCCTGAAAAAATGGAAAATTTTTCCCCTTGGGAGACACAATGTTTTTTCCGAAATTGGATTACCAAAAATGGTTATTTTGTCACAAAAAAGAAGCGATTTTTGTCCCAAAATGTCAATCTTCGCAATGTTTTATCCTCAAACACCAATTGTTAATCATTTTTAACAATGGATTTTTCGGCAAAAAGCCTCTTTCTAGCCAGTTTTCGCTCAAAAATTTACGTTTTTTAAATAAAAATTGAACTACAGTAGCATCCCCGTAACTGAGTAAATTTTTTTCCAAAAATATTAACTACATTATCCCATCCACTTTACCGGGTTCTGGCTACTCAACTTGAACCCACTCTCAAAATTTTAAATTTAGAGGTTGGTATTTTATACTCCGTTTCCAGCAGATTTTTTAATAAAAAAAGTTGGCGCTCCATAGCAAGTGCAATTCTTACCTAAACAACCAGTTCAAGCGGAAAAAACTTGCCATTTTTTGTTGATATTCGGAAAGTTCATAAAAAATGGAGCATTTTTTGATTTTACGGTAAAATTTTTTCCGCTCGGACTGATCCTTTAAAGAGGGATTTTTTACGGATTCGAAAATTTTTCTGCAAATGACATATCTAGGAGTAATTTTATGTAAAAAATCGATTGCGCGCATTCTCAAAGCGTGAAAACCTTTATTTGACCCTTAAAAATTGAAAAATACGTTTTTTATAGTATATGTACAGGCTATTTTTTATTGTTCCCACATTTCAAAAATTTGCCAAAAATCGAGTTTAAATCCGTTTCCATCGCCCGATAGCTCAATCGAACGCTCTAATCACCGAATTTGATTAGCAAACATAATTATTGAAAAAATTTAGTGAAAATATTGGTTACAATACGTATTTTTATATGGGTAAAAATACGTATTTTTCCATTTTTAAGAGCCAAACAAAGATTTTACGCTTCGGAAATGCGCGCAATCGATTTTTCGCATAAAATTATCCCTAGATATGTCATTTTTCAATAAAAAAATTAGGGAAAAAATTTATTTTCGGAGATTAAGCCGTAAAAAATACCCCCTCCCTTTAAAGGGACACTAGCAACGGCTTCGGTTTTTCGTCCATTTTTTTAAGAGATACTTTCTTGAGCATTCAAAGATTGACTTAAACGGTTCAAGCGGGCTCCAAATTTACTTAGATATATTAACGCATGGAAAAGTTTTTAAAAGTCATTTCAAGTCAATCCGAGTTCCTACAAAATTCAAAACCTTGTCCGAATCTCAAAAACGCGATTTTAGTTAATTTTTTGAATTTTCTAAAAATGTTACTTTCGAAATTTTCTCAAAAATGACTCTATTAGGGTTAATTTTATGTGGGAAACATGTTGGCGATGTTATTTTTACGTAAAAACGCTTCCATTTTTTAGAAAATCAAATTTTTGCATATTAGCTTTTTTGAAATATTTACTTTTTGAAATGTGTAAATTCGATTTTATGAAGAATGGAAGCGTTTTTACGCAAAAATAACATCGTCAACGTGGTTCCCGCATAAAATTACCCCTAATAGGGTCATTTTTGAGAAATTTCGGAAAATTTTTCGATTTTAGACTACGTTCAATGGGGTACAAGAACCGAAGTAGCTCAAAGAGTTTATATACAGAGTAGACCAAAAAGTGGCTTTTTTATTTTTCGGGACTCGGAAATTTATTTTTCTAACAATGACCATTCTAGGGATGGTCATTTTTCGCATTTCCAAAGCCCAATTTTTTCCTGAAGAAAGGATTTTCAGGGTTCGGGAATGAGCGCGATTGATTCCCCGCATAAAATTATTCATTGAGGGCCATTTTTAGCAGAAAAATTCCTGTTCCCAAAAAATCATAAATATGAACATTTTTATGCACCCCACTATATAGTGGTGTATAAAAATGTTCATGCATAAAGTACTATGCATAAAGGACGATATAAAAATCTGCTTTCTTACTTGAAAACTCCATCTAATTTAAGCAAAGCAGTGTTTTCATGTTGATTGCGATGACCTCTTTTGAATCCTGTAAAAATAGCCTTCACATAAAGTCTGCCAGCTGATTTTGGCCCGGCTCTTCGTTCGGTTTCAGACATGATCAATTATTGACCTAAAAGAAATAGAATGTAAAATTATTTTTAAAATATTGAACAATTTTTTGCTAAATAATTTTTTGAAAAGAGAATAAAATTCCTAAAATCAATGCGTGCGTCAATGACATACATCTTTTTTTAGTTATTGAACACATTTGATGCCTTCAAATTTTTGGCGCGAATTTGAATTCTATTTGAATATCTTAAATGAGTCAGGGCCGCCACTAATTTGTTCGCAAATTTTTGACTTCACTAATTTATCACTAATTCCGTTTGGACACATCACTAATAGGCGTTCAGACGCATTCGGAAGATGTTCGAACGAGCGCCCGAACGCATCCGAACGTTTCTGAACGCGTCCGAATGCAATTAGTGAACTAAAGTCCGTTCGGGAGGCTCTAGGAAGATTGCCAACAGAAAATTGCCAACGGAAAATTTCCAACGACTATAAAACGCAACAAAAGTTGCCTGAATTTCACTAAAATCTCGATATTGAAACGATTTATTGAACAATATAAAATTAATAATATTGTTTTTCTTGTTTTTTCGTTGGCAATTTTCTGTTGTTCCGCTAGTGCAATACCTATGTTCGTTGGCAATCTTCCTAGACAAGAAAAACAATATTATTAATTTGGATCTTTCGAAAAATAGGGGAATTTTCAGATTCCACCCTACTACATTTTAAAATGTTGATATTTCGCTATAAAATTCGGTTTTTTTACAAAATTTTCGACGTTCCTAGGATTCTTCTAGGCGCTGAACACGAATCCGCCGTTATTTTTTGTCCTAGACCTCGGGGTTATGATCAAAAAATGGATTACAAAGAACAGACCTGAATTTTTGACGTTTTTTTACCTATCTCCCTCCCCCAGTAGAGGTACCCCCTGAAGTTAAAACTTGATAATTCCATCGGATTCGAGTTCCCCATAGGCTATGGGCCATAGCCGAAAACCCCCAAGTATCAAAAATGATCGAAAAACATCCAATGTCAAAATTCATTTCTGAAAATATATAAAAATTTATTCTAGTTCAAAACATCTACCTTTAATAAAAATATGAATAGGACATGAACTTAATATAGTGCCACAGACAAGAATTCCTATTAAAATCCATATCCCTATTATAACTCTAAAACTCATAATCTTTGATCGTTATGAAAAGGAGTACCAGAATGGTTGTCCCTGGAAAACATGAAAAAATTCATAAGGGGGTCAAGGTAAATTTTCAAAACTTTTTAATGAAACTTTTACTCAAAACGAAACCCACTATGAGGCGCCTCCCCTCATTCAAAACAATTAAAAGATGGCAAAAACATAAGATCCTATGCACAGTTCCCAAATTCTGATACCCTTTTAAAGTATGCGGGGCAAATGTGTATTAGCCGTTTTAATCTCATATGTCTTTCATTCCTTCCAATTAAAAGTATAAACTTTCAAATTTAGAGCTTTATAATCGGTGGGATGTTTTGTGTACAAAATTTCGTTTGGACTTATCTACCGTTGATGGCATCCAACTTAAAAGCTGAAGAACCAACCCCTACATTGGTATCTTCGAGTGCATTAGAAAATGAAAAATTGTCTATTTAAAAATGAAAACAAATGATTTGTTTAGACAAAGCTATAGGGCGCCAAACCTTTTTGTCATTTTGTTGTTTTCTTATTTTTGGTATTAGAAATAAGTATTTTTTGAAATGAAGTAAAATAAATTAAATTTTTAAATTTGCATCTTTCGCATGCCTAGTGCGTTCAATAAACATGGCCGTATCTTTTGACTTTTTTTGAGGGGAAGGGTTTGGCGGTTTTGGTGGTGACCGGGGGAGGGTTAAAATATGCATAATTAAATTTTTTCATAATTTTGCCAAAATTAAAAACTTTCAATTTAGATGTCAATATTTCTTGTGCTAAAGCATGACAAAGAAGCTATATTTATTGTAATAATGTTCTTCACCGTTTTATTGTTTTCTATTGATGCTATAGTAGTTTTAGCCATGAATAGCATTGCAAAAGAAGTTACTAAAGAACTATTTATTCGTAGAAAAGTGAACATTGTTTATGCAACTTATAATTTATCTATCTTTAAAAAATTAAATTCGTCGATAAATGATTCGAATGAAGCTTTAAGAGGAAGATTTGTGAGTCAATCAAGCTTTGAATCTGTAGCATAATGTGCTAATTGGTATGTACAATTTTGATGAAATAAACTATTTATTTGGTTACTTAACGGTTACTGCTTCAATCGCTCATAACCCGGTGGATTTGTATCCAAAATCTAAGGTAGATGGCTCATTTTAAGACTAATCATGGCGCTACAAAATGCAAACAAAAATATTAAGATAGTATTAGAAATGTAGATTTTATGAACCACTATCGTTAAGCTAGCTTAAATGTTAGTGGTTCATAAAATCCACATTGTAGCGCAATGATTGGGCTTTAAAATGAGCCGTCTACCTTAGATTTTAGATACAAATCCACCAAGTATGATCGATTGAAGCGACGGTTAAAGGACCAGTCCAATCTGAAAAAGTTGCCATAATTTGTATATATTCACAGTTCATAAAAATAGGCAGAAAAGTTATAAATTCATAGAAACAGAAGACTTTTTTAAATAACAAATAATCCATAAAAAATAGTTAGATCCCGGGTCCGGAATCGACCTCTTGGCCGGGAATGTATTTGTCGGGATGCACCATGACGGGATTTGGGATGGGATTTTTTAAAACTCATCAAATAAACAATTTTTTATTTAAAGATAATCCATAAGTTCGGGATCCGGGAGGGAATCAGGTTTTGGTATATTTTTTCGGCACGGGATTCCAAAAATCTCGAAAAAAAATCTCAAGGGATCTAACACTAATAATAAATTATCATCATATGACACTAATCCAACAAATATTCAAGATCAGGATATAAACATTTGAAAAATTCCCTATCTATCCCAGATTTAATTTTATTGAGTTCGTATGCTTCTTTTGCATATTTCCGAGCCTTCTTAAGATTGAGCATAGCCACGTAACAATTCACAATTTCAATATGAAGATCTGGGATAGAGTTGAATATGAGTGGTTCGCCCAGAATTTCTAGCATTTCAAGCAGAATTGTCAAGCTTTTTTCAAAGCGGTTCATTTGATTATACACCGATTCCAGTAGACTCAATGACTTGAAAAGGTGAATTTGGAATTCTTTTCGGTTCTTGTAGGTTTGGCGCATTTCTTCCACAAAAGAAAAAACACTTTTGAGTGATCTTTGAGGGTTTTCTTTTACCATGGCACTAAAAATGGTGATTGTGGTGAATTTAAAAATAGCATTACTCGAGCTCCTCATATTGTTCCATAAGCTTTTCACGCTGCTCTTCAAACGGGTCATTTTTGTCCATCTTACACAGGCGACAACCACATGTGATCTTCCACTTTTGAAGCGATTTAGTGCGCTCTTTATAGGGGAGCATCGATTCCAGATAGTTGAAGGTAATTTCTTCGCCTTGTTTGAGGTCATTTAAGGCATATACAAACATAATATCGCCATAGACAGTCCGGGCAGCATTTCCTAAAGTTTTGCAAATTAATTTTTTTGTTCAAACATTTGTAAGAAAAGTTTCAATTTTCCATTTCCAGGGAATTTGAGATACCATTCCACTTTGGGGAAATTTTTTTTGAAAATGACTCTATAGGGGTATTTTTATGATAGAAATCCAAGTTTAGCATTCCTGAAACACTAAAACCTTTGCTTTAACCAAAAATAGGCATGTAATTCTTGTTAATATGTGACCCTAAAGAGGGCCGCTGGGATAAGAAAATACCAATCATGGTAGAGCGCGGAGACTTGATTCCAGAAATTGTAAAGCACTTATTGGCGGTCACCAAAAGCTTCTCGCCACATGAATTCTTGAAGATAATCGTCGTAATGCTAGATCTGATTGACGACCATGCAAAAGACCCAGTTCTACCAATCAGTCATCATCTAACAAGAGTGGCTGTTCCCCAAGCGCTAGCATATTCATTCCTTGCAAGTCTCTCAAAGCAGCCATTTTTTCGTTGATTGTTCAAATAAACGGTAAATTGGTTGCTTTTTTTGTATGTATTGATATGTTTTCAACAACGCTGTATGCATCCCTGTGCGGTCGTCTATGGCGAGAAAACTGTTGAGTGACTGGTATTTTCTTATCCTAACGACCCTCTTTAGGGCCACATATTAACAAGAATTACATGCCTATTTCTGGTTAAAGCAAAGGATTTCGAGTTTCGGAAATGCAAAATTTGGATTCTTCGCATAAAAATACCTCTAGAGGGTCATTTTCGATAAATTAAAAACATTTTCGTCTCCCCCAAGTGAAATAGTACCGAATTTGAAAATATTTATGGACACAAAAATCAAAAGATTGAATCAGGAAATTTTGTTCGTGTAATTTTTGAATAATAAATTTGTAAAAAAGGAAAATCGAATTTGTGGTAAAACATGTTTAAATTTATTTTTTTGTTTTTTTACAGGGTGATTAAAATACCGGATTTTTGCGATTTTTGGCACTATAATTTTCGCCGAATTTTTCGCAAAACATTTATATTTTTTCTAAAATAACCCTTTGGGGATTTTCTATGCAGGGAGATTGCGAGCATTAAAAAATCTTGGAAACGCTTCCTTGACTCGCAAAAATCCAGTTTTATTTTATTACCCTGTATCTCTAATCACAATTTTTTACCTAAACATGAATGATTAATAAACGATGGCAATAGCCAAAGCCCAGCCTTTTTCATATTCATCTCGAAAGTTATCTGGCGTGGTTTTGAAACCAAATCTTCATTTTCTACTTCAGGGAATTCAAATGAATTAAAGCATAGAATTTGCTCGATTCTTCCAGTATCAATAACCCAGTCAGGGATTTCAACATCACGCTTCAAATCTCCAGCATACAGTGCATACAATTCTTTAGCCGTTTGTGGATTTTTCTTCAGCTTTTGGATAGTTTCAATGGTGGCCAGAATGTGGGTGGACGAATCCCATTTATTTGTGATCATGTTAAGGCCAAGAAAAAATTTTCTGGATCTTTGAAAGCCATAGTATAAGCCTTTAAGGCTAATAACAAAGTTCCTTTCTTGACATCTTTTGTAGCAATGAGGCCTTTTTCTTTGTCCGGGACTTCGGATATTTCCACAGGTCCGGTGTAATCAGCCACATCAAAAAGTTGCACATTCCTGAGTCTTTCTTCAAACATTTACTAACAAAGTTGTAAAGTTCCAGCTCTTCGACATTTCCATCTGTATCTTCAATAATAACTGCGGTGCCAAGTGATTCAGTCAATGTTGCATCGGTTAATGATCGACAAGGCAAATAATAGCCAGTATGGAGCATAGGAACTTTCAATTGACTTAAGGTTATAGACTGCAGATCGGACAATAGTTTAACACAAAAATATTGTCGTCCTAAAAATTAAAAAATATATTTAGGCACATTAGATCGGCGATGGGATACTTGCGGATGGACATTTGCGGACGGATACTTGTGGACGGACATTTGCGGACAAATGCTTGCAAACGAACATTTGCGGACGAAATGTTTGAAAAATTCAATTTGTTCAAAAAAATTTTTTGAAAAATTTGAATTTTTGAACAAATGGAATTTTTCAAACGTTTCGTCCGCAAGTATCCGTCCGCAAATGTCCGTCCGCAAGTATCCCACCGCCATTAGATCAACACCTACCAGTAGCAACAGCGATTCTTAGCCGAGTTATTTCTTTCTCTTTAATTTCAATGTCTTGATCTTGCTGGCGCAAAAGTTGAGCATTAAATTCAGATAAAGTTCCTGCACGATCTTTGGCATGGCGTATAATTGGCATACTTTTATTGAGCTCTTCAACTTCGATTGTAGCATGATATACAAAGTTCATCACCTCACTAATTTGTCCGTCATCTTCCATATAATAATCCATATTTGAAGACTTCCTAAAATTTAATATGTATCAAAATGATAATATGCAATTTAAAAAATATGTTTCAATCAAAGTTTATATTCAATCTTAAAAGTTTGATTTTTGTTAGCAAAAAAACAAAAATCGATCGAACAAAAAATCCGCTAAAGTTAGGGTCTCCAATAATTGCATCGAGAAATTTTGAAAGCAATAATTTCGCACTAATTACAATTAGTGCGGTGCCGCGACACGTCTCGACGCAATTAGTGCTACCCCTGTCGCGACGTAGAGATCAAAAGACGCAAAATTCACATATTTCAGGAGTCGAGATGTGTCATGTCGAGACGCGAATCTTTTTTATTTGCTAGAGCATAGTCGAAAGTACATGACCTGAGGTTTTTTCTGTGATATCATTGTGTTAGAATATAAAAAAGTCGGTTTTTTTCGAAAATAGCCAATTTTGGCATTTTTGCGCTATAAAAAAAATTAAGTTTGACACAAAACGACGAAAAAAACCAGTAGTGTACTTTCGGCTCACTCTAGCGGGTAAAAAAGAATTGAGCTTTCTTTTATAAAAAATATTAAAATTTATGGCGGCCATTTGGGAGCACCGCCAGGAATTTTTGTCTAGGACCTAACGTTTATAAATGTCGACAAATTTGGTGTTTTGGGGGCGTAGAACACGATTCCGGCGTTATTTTCGCAATTTGGAATTTCCCAGGTGTACTTCTCTTGGCTCTAGGACATTTCTCAACGAAAAAGCAGACATTTCTCAACGATTTTATAAAATTCGTTGAGAAATGTCCGCTTCGTCCATCCCGATTTTTTTATTGCGTTGAGAAATGTCCTAGAGCCCTTCTCTTTAGGGGTTATTTTCTATAAGGGGGCCCGCCAAAAGTCCCACTTCCTGAATTTGCACACTGAAAATAACACGGAAGATCGATTCAGCGGGTTTACCAGAGTGCAAAAAATTAGCCGAGTTGGCGTTTATCCTAAAAATATTATTTTCCGGATTATGGAACTTTTTATTTTTAGGATAAATTATGGGAAAACTAGACGACAAAGTTGTCATTATTACAGGTAAATTTCTATATGGCGGTTCAAAATCCTGAAAAATTTCTATTGCCCTGTACAGAGGTCCTTATGTACCATAGCACCCAATATGGGAGATGAAAATAAAAAATTTGAGCCTGTCGGCGGGAAAAAATATAACGGGGGACCAAGATAGTTTTTGAAAATTTTTTGAAAAATCGAAAAAACATAAGGGGGACCAAGGTAAATTTTTGAAAATTTTTCGGAGTGGGCTCCCCACGTCAAAACCTAGCTCCAGGAGTGATTTCAAACAATTTAAGAGAGAAAAAAGTCGAAGAATTTTCAAGGCACCTGTGCGCGTTTGGATTTTTTGGGTATTGCTCCATGAGCTATTACGCTATTTTATACCACTTTTTATTTTATTCCATAAAAACCCAAACAGTGCACAGAAGTCTTCCGTTTTCTCGCAAACCGACTATTACACTTTTCAGGGTCAAGTGCCGGTATCGGAAGGGCTATAGCAAGACTTTTTGCTAAAGAAGGTGCATTTGTAACAATTCATGGACGTTCTAGTGAAAGCCTTCAAGTAATTTCATTATTTTTTGAAAAAAAGTTTTTTAGACAACTTTTGAAATTTTAAAATCTGATGGAATACCCGAAAATCGCATTCTTATCATTCAAGGACCGATTGAAAAAGAAAAAATCGGTGAAGATCTTATCAAGAAGACCATTGAAAAATTTAACAAACTTGATATTTTAGTAGGCTTAAACTCATAAACTTTAAATAAAATTTAGATCAACAACGCTGGAATTGGTGGAAAGCCGGGGTTGGAACTGACTTCTATCGAAAATTATCAATATACTTTTGATATAAATCTGAAAAGGTAGGTAAAATTTGTTTTTCTTTTTAGACTTTCAATGTTATTAATTTTCAAATCTTTTATCGGTCGATTCAATAGTAAGAATTTTAATGCATGTTATAGTCCGCTTCACCGAATGGTTTTTAAAAATTCAGACACAGATTTCATGGGATATACATACGAACACATATCTATCACATTATCACCGGTTACAATAGCAAACATGAAAATTGTTTATTTTTAGTAAATTTTTGAGAAACTATAACGTATTTGACTCTTTTTCCTGCGGTTATAACGACTTAATCGGAAAAACTCGATATAAGCGCATCCTCCCCCCATTTCGATATAAACGCCCCTCCCTAGGGGGGGGGGGCGCTTATATCGAGGTTTGACTGTAAATCTTTTATAAAAATTCTTTCAAGTTAAACAAAAGTTTTAAAATGAGTTTGAAGCTGTTGGGTGCTTCTTGAAGAGTCGCTTTCTTAGCTTCTTCTAATGGCTTGATTAATATTGAACTTAATTGCTCCTTAGCATCGTTATCACTCGTAAGCATTTGTGCTGTATAAAACTTTTCAATCGATTCCAACAATTCTAAGGCTCGCGTTGGTTTTCTTTTAGGGTTCTCTTTCAATTGAAGCGCTTCATAATAAAGCTCCACGAAGTCTGGTATTAACTTGCCAAAAATATCCACGTCAAACATTTCAGGGTTAGATTTAAATGAATCCTTTAAATTTTCTACATGTATCTTTATGCGATCAAGCGATATCTCAGTTTTATGCATAAGATCCGGTGTCATGGGCTTTGTCAATTCTAAATTTGTTGTAATGAAGAAATTTGTCTAGAATAGTGATTTTGAAAATCTCACTTTCCAAGTTTTTATAAACTTTTTTAGACTTTCCCCTGACCTCCTCTATAAGTATATACCATCCCTTGATCTTCACTAGATCTTTTAACTTTTCTGAATTTTCTAGACTTTATGATTTTCTAAGATTTTCTGAATTTTCTAGATTTCCTAGATTTTCAAGATTTCATAGAATTTTCTAGATTTTCTAAGGTTTGTTAGATTTCTTAGAAATTCTGGATTTTCCAGATTTTCTAGAAATCCTGGATTTTCTAGATTTTCCAGACTTTCTTAGATTTTCCCAATTTTTCAGATTTTCACTAAATTTTCCATTGATCTTCCCTATCCCTCCATTATTTACCTCCATTTTCATCAATAGTAAAATAATCCGAAAACAAGAAACTTGAAATTTCATCAACCATTTGAGCGACTTCCAACTCGGCCATACTCATATCTCGGATATCTTTAGCATCACTTGAATCATATTTTAGCGACTTCAAAATATTTAAATCTCTTTCTAATAGTAGAGTTTTGTTATGAACATATTCTCGGTCTTCAGGCGTCATACTAGCGAGACCTTTTTCAATTTTATTCATGATTTGCTTCAAATCCCAAAGCAAAATGCCAGAATATAGACGCGTGTCCATGTAACTCATTAGCTCTTCAGGCAAGGGGTCTATTCCTAAGAGTGGGAATGTTCCGGCAATTGCTTTGATTTTCTTATGTCTGCTTTTCATATCATTGATAAGTTCTTGTTGCTGGCCTTCGGAGAACCAACGGTCCACTGGCGACTTTTCTAAAAATTTGCTATAAAAACTAAAATCTCATAAGAAACACGCTCCCCTTTATTTTTCTTTTTTCTTCGATAAATGTTCTTAGACTTTCTCCTATGTATCTATTAATCATGGACTTTTAGAAAATATTTTACCCGTATTTTCCCAGTCCATATTTTTCAATAAAGCTGCTAAATCTCCAAGCAATTTTCCGGATTCTATGAGCGCTTCTGAAGCAGGGATCTTTTGTTCCAAGTATTTTTTCAAATTTTCATCTTTTGTTGTTTCTTTCCATTTTTTGAGCAGACCAAGATTCGTTTCCGCCTTATTAAACTTGATGTAAATTTCGTCACTTGTTACATTATTCAAACCGTGTGACATGATGTAATCAATGTAGTTAAATGAATCTGCTAATTCTGACCTGGTTTTATTTAATTCATCTAAAAAAATCAATAGAAGCTCCAGTGAAAAATTTGAGAGTAGCGAGAAAATTTTTCGAGAATTTCAAAAATGAACATAAGTGACCTCCGTATGTTAGGAGAGACTTCAACAAAGAGGCCGATAGACTTGTCACGATCAGATTTAGACAAAACCTATCTAGTTTTGTTCCTCGTACTCAACTTCAATTAGGAAATACGAAATTATCTGCTCAACTTTGATTCCTGCTATATTACTGAGAAGGTCTATGGACAGATAATCCGTCATTTATAGTAGAAACTTGGGTATGAGAAACAAAACTAACAGGTTTCATCGAATTCTGATGGTGCCAAGCAGGGATGTATTCAGTTATTTAGGCACGTTTTAACATTTATTTAATGCTGTGACGATGAATTTCCAGCCAGTGAAAAATTTGAGAGTAGCGAGAAAATTTTCAGCCAAACTCAAGAGTCAATAGCTCATTTTAAAACGCAAATTAAGCGCTACAAAACTGTCAAAAAGTTTTTTTAAAATCATTAAAATTGAATATTTTAGAGACGTTTGAACATGCTTGAAACTTCACGAACCGAATGGAACAAATTTTTTGCCTTGCAACTGATATGATCGATCGGATTGGCTCGATGTTTTTGTGCAAAAAAGTTGAAAAAAACTATGTTACGACAAAAATATTGATCCGTTCATTTTTACCTCGATGTTCTGAAATATCCGGTAATGAAACAGGAGCCGAAAGTAGCAATCCAACAAAATCCAGTATAAAAAATAATAATAACAGCATTTTCACTAGTCACTTTTATGGAAAAAAGAAATTCTCTAATGATAAATAATAAAATAAATTCCTTTATATTTATAGGTTTCCTTGATTTTGTTTTTGTTATCGCCAATAATTTTTGTTTGGAGATCAAGTCTTTACGCATTTTGCCAAATGATATAGTAAAAACTTGATTGGAGATTACTTCCGGATGGAAATTGGGTGTGTTTCGTGGAAAATTTGATAGTGAAAAATGATGGAAAAACGAAAATAAGACATTTTTCTTTATTTTTTCGCACTAGAACTTTATCAATAACAAAAATGTACCCCGAAGTGCATGTTTACTTCCTTTTTAAATGGACATTCCACTCAGGAAAATGTGCAAAAAATTAGATTCTATCAAAATTTTATGTTTATGTAAACACGTTTTGCAAACGGACCAATATCTAAAATGACATTCTCAAATTCTATATTTAAAAAAAATTTTGAACCGTTCTTTTCAAACGAGTATGTATAGGTATAATCTATAGGTCTAGGTCTGGGTTCAGTGGCGTAGCCAGAACAAGTCGACTTTTTTATTTTAAGGTTTTACGGCTCGGTTTATAGCTTAAAATATTCTTCGAAACCGATAATAAGGAGGGGGCAGTGGAACATTCTTTCAATTTTGGAAAAAAAGTTATGCTCAAAAAACGAAAATGGTCATTTTCGTTTTTTGAGCATAATTTTTTTCCTTAAGGACAATCGAAAAAATGTTCTACCGCTCCCTTATTATAGAGAAGAGTAGGGATAGGGCGGAGGGGATGGGGGAAGAGAGGTAGGAAGAGGAAGTGAAGAATGAGGAAGAGAGGAAGGGAGAAAGTAAGCGGGGAAGGGGTGGGATGGAGGATAAAGAGAGTGAGAGATGGATAGGAGAAGTGGATATAGGAGGGTATGGATAGAATGGAGGAGGAATGGGGACGGGGTGGGGAAAGAATAGAGGGTGGGATGGGGAAGGGAGGAGTAGTGGGTAAGGGGATGGAGAATGAGGAGGAAAGGATGGATAGGGGGAGTAAATGGGATGGAGGAGGGTAGAGATGGAGTGGATGAAGAATGGGAGTGGGAAGGGGAGAAGAAGGGAAGAAGAGAGGACGGGATGGAGAAGGGAGGAGTAAGTGAAGAAGGAAGGAAGAGGGGGAGGGAGTGGGTAAGAGAGGAGAGTGGGAGATGGAGAAGAAAGAGAGGGAGGAATAGGTAGGGAAAGAGAAGGGAGGGATGGGGCGAAGGATGAATGAAGATGGTGAAGGGAGGGAAGCAGAGAGGGAGTGGAGGGATGGAATGGGGAGGAAAAGAGGGAGATGTATGTTGTGGGGTTGTATAGTCTTTTTTTTCGTCAAAGATTTTTTTCTTCTATAAAATTTTTCTGATTGAATCAGGAATTAAAAGAAGA
>JAQGBS010001946.1:0-14214 GCA_034698545.1 Acrobeloides obliquus
AAAAATTTTGGAGCTACTTCGACTGGGGAGACCCAGTCAACATGGTCTCAAAACTGATGTTAAAAATTCAAAAATTTGTTCGAAAATGCACTTTCTAAGGGTAATTTGACACGAGAAACACGATTCTGATGATTATGTTCACGCCAAATGCTTCAGAAATTATGAAAATTAGTGTTTTTTGAAGATGACGTTTTGATCAACTTTTGTATTTTAGTTATATATAGCTAAAATGGCGAATCCTCGAGAAATCTTGAATTCTGAGAATGGATTTGGGCATAAAATCGTGTTTCTCATGTAAAATTACCCCTAGAAAGCGCATTGTTCGAACATAATTTTTAACATAAGTTTTGAGACCATGTTGACTGGGTCTCCCCCAGCCGAAGTAGCTGCAAAAATTTTTTACAAAAGTCGAATTTAAGATTACTCCACGTCCTCTGAGGTGGGTCTATCCTACATCGGAGAGGGTAGACCAGGTGGGGGAACCTAGCCTAAGGGGTAAACAACCCAAATGAAATGACCTCCTCCCAAATAATTATTAAAGGGGGTGGGTAACATTTAGGGACTAATCTCGGTCGAAAATTTTTTCTGCCGAAACAGCCTATATAAGCCTAAAATCATGCGAAAAATCGATTGCGCGCTTTCCCGAAGTGTGAAAATGTTTCCTTGACCCTGATTCAGGGAAATAAAAATGTGTATTGAAGCAAAAATTCAACATGTATTAATTTACTCTGAATCAGGGAAGCGTTTCAAGCTTCGAGAACGCATACAATATATTCCCCGCATAAAATTACCTCTATATGGATCATTTTTAGTAAAAAATTTTCCGGTTCTAAAAATTGCCTAAGTGCCGGCTCTTCGCTTCAATGTTCAGTCTCATTTGAATTCAAAAATTACAATTTTGTTTCGATCATAACTTTTTACCGTTAGATTTTCAAGTAGTGCCGTAATGCAAAAAATATTCCAAATTTTGTGCTCTTTCACATGACATCAACTCCCCAAAAGTAGACTGGTCCTTTAATTCCTAATTCAATCAGAAAA
Organism: Acrobeloides obliquus; assembly: GCA_034698545.1. Taxonomy (NCBI): domain Eukaryota; kingdom Metazoa; phylum Nematoda; class Chromadorea; order Rhabditida; family Cephalobidae; genus Acrobeloides; species Acrobeloides obliquus. The sequence goes on from JAQGBS010001946.1 coordinate 1,039, forward strand.
ATTTTATAGAAGAAAAAAATCTTTGACAAAAAAATTTCTATAGGGGGTAGAATAAATTTGTTGACGAAAATATTTTTTGGCCCCTATATTTTTCTATAGGTTTCTGAAAAAAAGTTTGCCCCCTGTCAATTTTTTTTATTTTGGCTCCAATCCGGATGAAAATAGCGCCAAAAAATTCCTCAAACGAAATAAATATACCCACTGAATAGTCGATTTTTAAGAAAAGTTGAAAAAAACGTTAGAAATTTTTTAATTTCTAAACTGGTTATTTTATATTTGAGATAGACAAATAAGCTTTTTTCTTTTGAGGAATGATTCAATTAAGAGACGATGTCTCGAAATATAGAACCTGGGATGGTCATAGTAGCGAAATTTCGATTCAGTCTTTGAGAGGTGTGGTTGATGTAAGGTTCCTATAAAAAACATGAACTAAGTACCCGCTTCCTCATCGAACGGTAAAAATATTTAATTGTTTACTTCCTTTTCATTAAGATTGGTAATAAATAAAAAGTGACAGTTTTTTTTCAGAAATTTTAATACTTTTTTCTTATTCAGTAAGTATTAAAGGGGGAAAAGTCATTGCGAGTTTTCGACAAAAAATTTTTCGGCGAAAAATGATCGAGTAACGTAAAATAAGCCTGATATTGGATGAAAACTAGGAATATTAACCTGAAAAATGTTTTTAGTGAGAAAAAATGATTTTGGCACACAATTTTTTGACCCCTATCGGGGTACCCCATATTAAACAATCAATTTTTTCAAATTTTTTTTATTTTGGCTCCAAATTGGTTGCATTTTGGTACTCGGGAGTTTTCAGGCACGAGAAATCGATTGACGCAAGTCCCGAGTTCCGAAAAAATTTTCATGACCTCCTATAGGGGTACCCCATGTTCGAAAACCTCAAGTACCAAAGATCAACCAATTTGGAGCCAAAATAAAAAAGTTGACAAAATTGATTTTTTAACATGGTACCCCGATAGGGGGTCATGAAAATTTTTCGGAACTCGGGTCTTGCGCCATTCGATTTCTCGTGCCCGAAATTCCACGGGTACCAAAAAGTAGCCAATTTGGAGCCAAAATAAAAAGTCAAAAAAATTGATTTTTTAACATGGGGTACCTAGATAGGGGGTCAAAAAATTGTGTGCCAAAATCATTTTTTCTCGATAAAAACATTTTTTCGGGTTAATATTTCTAGTTTTCATCCAATATTAGGCTTATTTTACTTTACTCGATCATTTTTCGCCGAAAAATTTTTTTTCGAAAACCCGCAATGACTCCCCCCCCCTTTAGTGAACATAAACAAAAGAAGTTATTGTAGAAAACTGTTATTTTTGTTGATTCATTTAACTATCTTTAATCGATCATTTTCTTGGTAGCTTTTTTTGAGGAACGATTCAATTAAGAGGCGATGTCTCGAAATCTAGAACCCGGATTGGCCATAATTCGATTCAATTTTTGAAACCATGGTATACCCTCGATTTTCAGGGTCACTGAACACGAATCTGAAGTCCGCTTTTGAATCCGACTTTTTTGGTACCCCTGTACAGTAGGTCGGCCTTTTTGAAATTTAGATCAAACCTTAAATGGGTATATCTCCGGCCAACTAAATCCATATCCAATGTTTTTGGTGTCGTTGGAAAGCTGGTGAATTCTACTTCATTTTTTGTCTACATAACACCTAGTCAAAACTGCGTAGTTTTGGAGATAGAACATTTTTTCTCATTTTTGAGGTCCAAAAAGCACTATTTTCGATCTAACTCCTAGGGGTTTTTCGATTACACAAAATTTCTTTGCCTGCCGTACAGGGGTGCCAAAAGGTCGGATTCAAAAACGGATTTCAGATTCATGTTCAGCAACTCCAAAAACCTTGGGTATACCATGGTTTCAATTGAATCGAAATTTCGCTACTATAGCCACACCGGGTTCGAGATTTCGAGACATCGTCTCTTAATAGACAGTTCCTAGACCGAAGCGCCTCCGGCGCTTGCGGATTCTCCAAGGGTAATATTGAAGTGGTCCAAAAGTTGAAAAAATTTTTCTTTAAAATCAACCAAAAAACAGTCATCTTAGGGTTTTTTGATCGGGGAACATGTTGGTGTTATTTTTACATGAAAACCTTTAGGACCACAAGGGGTGTCATTGCCCATGTCCCCGGAGCATTGTCTCCCTGAAACACCCCGGATAACGCAAAAGATTTTTTTCAGGCTCGATTATTGATACCCCGATGGGCATCAATAATCAAGCCTTAACTTTTCTCTTGTTTTCAAAAAAATCGAAATTTCAAAAATAGCTCCAACTCGGCTAGTTTTTGTACTAGGGAGTTTTGGGGATGGGGAACACGAAGCTGAAGGAATTTTTGAATTTTTTCAAAAATTCCGAGTTCATGTTCCCCATAGCCGAATACCCCGAGTACAAAAAATCAGCCAGTTTGGAACACTTTTTGAAAAATCTATTTTTGGACCCCCGGAGGGGAAAGGTGGGGAAAAATTTTTGCCTAGGCGTAATTTTATGCGAGAAATCGATTGCGCGCATTCTTGAAGCGTAAAAACGCTTCCCTGATCCTGATTCAGGGAAGAGATGTGTGTATTGAAGCGAAAATGTAAATTATTTGAATTTTATCCGAAAAACCGGCTGTCTAGGGGTAATTTTATGCGGGGAATCGATTGCGTGCATTTCCGAAACGTGAAAACGCTTCCTTGATCCTGATTCAGGGGAGGAATCGGTGTGTATTGAAGCGAAAATCAAACATTTTTGGGTTTTTATGAGAAAACCGTCGACTCTTAGGTTTTTCTAAGCTTTTTCTAAATTAGGTTTTTTCAAAGTAATTACTTATACTTCCACGTTCTCGGCATGATAATAATCCGAGCTCAAAAAAAATTATCAGACTATAAAAAAGAAAAAATTTTTAGGACAAATACAAAAGTTGGTCTGGACGCACATTTCTCCTTTAATTAATAGACATAATGCAAGAAGAAGTACAAAATCAACAAATATTAAGTCCAGAGGGGAAACAAGGTCTTTCCAATCAGATTGAAGAAGAACTTAAAAATAAAGGTTTCGCGCAATATGACATTCAACTATTAACTGCAATATCGGCTTGGCAATCGGCAAGAAAAGAGGGAGAAAGGTAATAAAAACTACAAACATGCCTTTAACCCAAGAAATACTATTGGGATCCCGCATTTAGGTAGTACAAATGCGTTTATTCCGCAACCACGTTGAAGAAATTGCCCTCCTGAAATCCAATCCTAACAATGCCCTTGGTCATAACACACACAGAGAGACGGTTATTTCAGTTATGCCAGTTGTTTTCAGACCAGTTACCGATTCGCCTACTGTAAAAGTTAAACTCAAAAAAGTAAAAATTGAAAAAATTCAATTTCCCTGAAAAAGTACTTACCACTTGACTATCCGAACAAAAACATATGCTTCAGTTGCAACAAGTGCTATGATCATCTATAAAAACATCGCATCGAAAAATTCAACGTGGTTGCGGAGAAAACGCATTTTTACTGAAACCCTCACTTTATTTCTCGGGTTAAAATTTAAGATTTTGTACACAACTTATAAATTTTATTCCAGATTACCGACTTGGACACAAACTTTGGTTAAAGATATTGAGGAAATTGACTTTGAGGAAGTGAAATATGAAAATTTTAAGGTATCTAGCGAGAAAATTGCTTGATAATAGAGTCGTATGGGACCGAAACGAGACCGAAAATCCCGGCTTTTTTCAAATCCCAGTCCCGGCATTTACCAGTCTCGAAGTCGGCATCGGGATTCCCGACCAGGTCTGATTACCGCTACCGATATTTCGGTAGCGGCAATGACGGTAAATAGGTAATTTTCGAGCTAACCGGAGTTTCGGTATCGGTAATCCGTTAATTTTTTGGTTCCGTTTTCGGTAGCGGTAATTTTTTTCATCCGATTCACCCCTGTCGCCAACCCCAATCCCGGTCGGTCTTTTCACCCTCTGTCAAATGCAAAAAGAGTTATTGAAAAGCTTTAACCATAAAAAGTTATGACCATTTCTTTGAACCCTAATTTTGACCCCAAAAACCACATTTTGGGCTCTATCTCCTCATAAGAGTGTCGGTCGGAAAAATTTTTTGCAAGCGCATTTTCGAACAAAATTTTTGAATTTAACATAAGTTTTGAGATCATGTTGACTGGGTCTCCCCTCCCGTAATTTGTATAATTTTGTTAAATTTAGGACTATGTCCCTTTCGATGGAGTTCGGGAAGTGCTAACAGCAGCAACAAAAGTGGAAAAAGTTGTTTGGACTATTATTGTACTCATTAGCTTAATTGGCGTGGTGTATTTTTTATATAGAGCAATTGATGACTACAATCAAAACCCGGTTGTAACCACTTTTACACCAAAAATTAACGGTATTTAAGTATTTGTATTGATCTACAAAAATTGCGTTGGGTTCTAGCACCCGTACCCAAAAGCACTCACCACCCATTTCTTTTGGCCCCCCTCTTATACTTCCGTCGCATCGCGCGACGCGACACAAGGCTGAGTGGCAAAAATGAAAAAATTTGGCGCGGATTCGAACCCGTGACCTTGTGACCACTAAGCTGATGTTTTTTCACTGAACTACCGAAGCTTATTGATGGAGAAACGTCTTTTCAAACCAAGTATTAATGCTTAAAAAAATTAAAATCTACGCCTCGCGCGACATATTTGTTAAATTTTATGATGTCCGGCTTTTAGCTTTAATACATTTTCCCTGGATAATGTGTAAAGCTCGGATGGTTTTCGAGTATAATTACTCCATTCGTATAATTGTTTTTAGAAACTGTTATTTTGCCAGATATTCTAATTTGCCCTAGATTCACTTATGATGCCCAGATTTTAAAAGAAAAATTGCAATCTAAAAACGTCACAATTGAAGAAGAAACAGAATTTTTAAGAACAATAGCGCTATTAACTTTTCAATTCGAATCTCACGAGAATCAACTGATGATGCTATTGGCAAAATATGGCTTTAGTGAAACAGAGATTATTGAAATAATTGATGATGTAAAAAGGGATCTAAAAGGGACACAAAGGGAACACTAATTTACGGGAGCCCGCGATAAGACTTCTGAAACTAGTATACAGGGTGCATCAAAAGTGCGAGCCTCATTGACTTTTGATTGTCTTTTTAACATTGCTAGTGCTAATTCATACTTTTTGGTTCAATCGCAATACCAACGCATTTCCAGAAAATAATCGCTATTGGTGCTTTCTACAAGACTCCGCACCCGCCCATAAGGCCAGAATATCTCAACAATGAAACTTTACGTGTGTAGATGACTCTCTAAAGAAACTTCAAGTCTGCAAGGATGCACAAGGAGGCTGTATTTTGAGTAAGATGTTAAAAATTTAGTTCTTTTTGTGCTATACTTTCTTAAAATACACGTTTTTGTTTGTCTTTGTTATGTTTTACGGGCTATTTTGAATCAAAATAAACGAGATCCTCACTTTTGGCGCACCCTATAGTTGAAGTGTCGCACTGAAGGTGAATTCTTTCTAAAAATTGTTTAAAATTTTTTGCGAGAAATGATCCCTATAGAGGTAATTTTTTATTGGGCAATCCGAATTTCCTAAAGAAAGAAAACCCTTCCTTGAATCAAGAAAAAGCTGAGAGCTCGTCTAAATGAGGGGGAGGGCCACCCACGTTATTTTTTTTCAAAAAATTTTTTTCTCAAAATGACCTATATAGGGGTAAAAACACCTGAAAAATCCAAAAAAAGCACTCCCGACGCCTGAAAAAAATCTCTGACCCTTGTATGTGCTTTTTTACAGGGTTTCACCTTGTATCGGATCATCAGCACCCCAGCTTCAGGAGTGTATCCTGTGGTCCTAAAGAGAACCGTTGGAATAAGGGCTATGCTTAACCTATAGTCACAAATCTCTGAATTTTTCCATGTAATCCTTAAATGTCTAGATGTTTCTTGTCCCAACGGTCCTCTTTAGGGCCACAGGGTACACCCCTGAAGCTGAGGTGCTGATAATAGCAAGGTGAAACCCTGTAAAAAAGCGCCTTTTCATCTTAGATATTTGGTCAGAAATGAAAAATCGATTTATTTGAAAAAAAAACGAACAATTGGATAGAAATTGAAAAAATTCGAAAATCGAAAAAATTGAAAAAATCGAAAAAATTGTAAAAAATTTAAAAAATTGAACCGAAAACGCAAAAATTTTTTGGGACGATCCCTTGAGCGCCGAAAGCGCTCGGTCTCCCGGTTCTTATACTGGTTCCAGACTTTCAAGGTCTGGGGTTCTTTGGACGCCTCATGGCTGTTTGAGGGTTAACAAGATAAATTTGTATTGTTTATTATAGAGTTATATGCAATGTGAGGCATATACATTAATTTATGATGCTTATGAACGTGATTTTTGTTATTTAATGAATCATACTATTATATACGATGGACGTGTTGGGGAGTGTTTTCGCATAAATACCGCGAGATTGATGGAAGAGGGCAGTTTTATCCGAAGGTTATACGGCTACGAAGTCTTTAAAATGAACGAGAAAGATAAGGTAAGAGATTATTATTCTCTTAATCTCAATGAAAAAAAGAGAATGGAGGAATAGAGAGCATTTTGATTAAGTTAGTTTAGCGTATGTTTAGAAATATTCAATGGGCATCAATTTTGGAATGCGTGTTCTACCTAATTCGAATTATGGGATGTTTTCAGTCGAACTCGCTTTAGGTCTAATGGATCCATCAGCTAACACCAGCATAATAGATACATTAACTGATTTTTCCTTAAATTATAAATTGGCATATTTGTCACCAGGTATGTAAAGACTCAGAAAACGTTTTATACAGATTTTATTGATTGCTTCACATTTCAAAAATTTGTCAAAATCGAGTTTAAATCCGTTTCCGTCGTCCGATGGCTCAATCGAATGACCTAATCACGGAATTTTTTTAGAAAAAGCTTTTATTTTCGATTTTATACTGAAAATATTGGGGTAGAAACCTCAAAAATCGTAATTTGCAATATTTTGGGATAAAAATTCGAAAATAAGAGCTTTTTCAATAAATTTTGTATTAAAAAATCTCGTGATTAGGATATTCGATTGAGCCATCGGACAAGGGAAACGGATTTAAACTCGATTTTTGGCGAATTTTTGAAATGTGGGAGCAATTTAAAAAACAACTTGTACGATATGTAAATAAAAAATTCAAGGATACCATATTATCACAATAAAGCCCATCAAATATGAATTGGATAACGATTCTCCAGATGTTGAATGCAGTGATAGTTACGATGGGATAAATCAATGCTACGATGTATTAAATCATAATACTACTATAAACGTGTAATGTCTGTATGTATGTGGCGTAGGCAAGGGGCTCCGAGATCGGTGGATCTCTCCCGAAACCGGCCGAAAAATCATAAGGGGGCAGTTATGTTTTGAAAATTTTTGAAAAAATCAAAAAAATTTTGATCAAAAATATCTTTTTTTTAACTGTTTTAACTCAATTTTAATCATGTTTAGTTAAATTTTAAGAAACCATATCTTGAAAGTTTGGCTTTATCGTTAAATGGTTCGAGCGGGCTCCAGTTTGAATTTATTTAGTGAGATTAACGCATGAGAAAGGTTTTAAAAGTCATTTCGAGTCAAAACTCGACCCCCAAAAATTCAAAACCTTGTCTGAGGCTTAAAAACCTGGTTTTACGTTGATTTTTCCAAATTTCTGTCTAAAACCCCCAAGATAATTTTACTTCGGCCAAAATTACTATCTAGTCGATGTATTCCAATATGGAGAACATTTCTAGCATCGTTTCGAAAAAATTTGAGAAACTCCGATTTTTGAGCCTTTATACGGTGGGCGTAGTTGGAGGCGTCGAAAAAATTTTTTCTCAGATTTTTTCGAAACTACGCTAAAAATGTTCTCCGTACTGGGAACATTTGGGATACATCGACCAGATAGTAATTTTGGCCGAAAAAAATTATCTAGTGTTTTAGACAGGTTAGAAAGGAAATACTACATATTGGTTTTTTTACCACTTCCTTTTCGAAGTTTAATATGGTTAAATGTTTCTTTACATTGGTTACCCAATTCATCTACATATCTCTGACAAATATAAGCATTAGAAATTTGTTTAAATTCTTCAAGATTATTCCAATTGTTATAAATACCAGTCCTGTTCATAATCTGGCATATTTCTAGTGTCATATAAATTTTTAGCTGACCGATTAATCAAGTCTCGCATGCTAAACAAAATTACAAGGAAAGAAACAAAAACCTTATAAAAAACTTTCATATGCGTTGATCTCACACAATGATTCAAATTGGAGCCCGCTCGAACCGTTTAACACTACGCCCACCTAGGTTCGAATTTTCGAGATATCGTCTCTTAATCATTTTGACTAATTTGTTACATTTTTTCTCTTAAAAAATCGTTTTTTCAAAAAGTGGATCCCCCTCCAAAATCCAAACCTAGCTACGCCCTTGGTATGTATGTACAGACGATCACGGGATCGAGTGATTTAAACCCGGAGTGCTAAAACAAAAGTTATAGGGATGATGAGTGAAGACGAATGACCCCAATTTTGTGCAGGCACCTCTCAAAATTTTTTTCCAAATTTTACCTTTCTCCTTTAGAACAAAGTAAAAGTTTATTGCAAGTAATTTAGAAGCCTCCGTGGTTTATGGACTAGAGATTGCAAATACGTCATGTCAACATTATGTCAACAACTTGACAGACTGTCAATTAAGTTGACGTATTGACAGAACCCACAATCGTACTGTTGAAAATACGTTAACGTGCACGTAGACATAAATTGACGTAATCAATTTCACTTTACTAAGATTTTGCTCTTTGATAAGTTGGACAAAAAGCCTGACACAAAGAAATTTATTAATATTTTATATATATTTTCTTTGTTGCCTGACTTTCTGTCAAACTTATCAAAAAGAAACAACTTAGCAGAGTGATCAATTTATTAAGTTTTTTCTCTTTGATAAGTTTCTATCAAACTTATCAAAGAGCAAAAACTTAGTAAAGTGAAGTTGATTACGTCAATTTACGTTAACGTGCACTTTGACATACGTCAACGTAATTGACAGTCTGTCAAGCTGTTGACATAATGTTGACATGACGTATTTGCGATCTCTAGTCCATAAACTACGGAGGCTTCTAAATTACTTGCAATAAACTTTTACTTTGTTCTAAGGAGAAAGGTAAAATTTGGAAAAAAATTTTGAGAGGTACCTGCACAAAATTGGGGTCATTCGTCTTCACTCATCGTCCCCTATAATTTTTGTTTTAGCACTCCGGGTTTAAATCACTCGAAAAATTTTATCGAGCACCGCTCAGAGGTCTCGATCTCTGTTTAGCCGAGCACCGCAGGCGCTCGACAAAACGGCCCCTCGAAATTTCGTGAGCATCGAAGGCGCTCGGCCACGGTTCTATATTTTAAATGCTATACAACAAACTTTAGTTATGTGATATTAAAACACAGGGAGCGTGCAATTGTTCCTTAGACTCATATTACGATTTTGGAAGTGTTGAATATTGGAATGAATGTGCTCGAAACAATTCAATCGATTCGATATCCTATTGTATCGACTATACTAATAGAGTAAGATATTTAAAATGCAGAAATCCAAAAAAATTTATCTATACGGTTTTTGTAGTTGCTTAGCTAGGTACCCATGCTAGAAAAAATACAGGATTTCCTTAAAGTATACCCTAATTAATTTCATGAGAATTTTCTTCATGATAGAAAACTTTTCACACAAAGTGATGTTCTACAAAGTTGTTCGTCGTAATCTCAGGAACAACTTTGTTGAATATCACTTCTTGTGAAAAGTTTTTTGTCATGAAGAAAATTCTCATAAAATTAATTAGGGTGTACACAAACTTTAGGGGCACCCTGTATATATTAAGTTTTTTTAGAACTGTCGTGAAAAATGCCATCAACGCTGCAATTTTTGGTATAATAAAAGCAAATTTTATTATGACTACTTATTTAATTTAGGGATTATGAAATAGCAGGAATAAGCTCACGTAACTTTGACTCTCAAGTAAGCTTAAAATACTCGATGGATTTTTCTAAAGGAAAAAATCAATTTTTATTGTTAAAGCTAGAGTTGTACGGTATCGGAACCTTCTTTCACCCCCCTTTAAGGCCTAAGCCATAAAGTTCCCAAAAAAAGTTTCTCTAATAAATAAAAAAAGTTGCCCAAATAATAATAATAATAATAATCCAAATAATAATCACTTTTGGTAAAAAATCATAATGGGGGACCATTAAGTATTTTTGAAAGAATTTTTTTTAAAATCCCGAAAAAACCCGGTCCCGACTGAAAGGTCCTGTACTACTGTAGTTAAAACCCATAATTTAGGTCGAGAAAATATTCGAGCCGGAAATGGTTAATGATCTTAAAGACACAGTTTTTGCTACTATATTATATCCAAAACTAACCTATGCTTCTATCAAACATGAGAATAAAATCGATAGTTATTCCGTAGTGTCGAATATAGGAGGTTTGGTATCGCTATGGTTAGGAGGCTCGCTAATCTCATTTGCCCAGTGTCTTATTTATTTAACCATGGCCAGTTACGGATCATATCGACGCAAGAGGAAGCAAAATTCAATTAGAGATACAGAAACAAATAAGCAGGTAAATTTCATAAAATTAGAATATAAAGATGATCATGGATTGGAAAATTTTAGGAAGCAAATCAATTTGATTTAAAATCAACTCTTTCACAGCTGCGCTCACGAACCAACATACCAAAAGACAAATCCAAAGACAAACAAGAACTCGAAATGAATTAGAAATCCCTATAAACCTACTGTTATTGTTTATGTAAATAAAAGTTTTATCACGGTAAAATAAAGTATTGAATTTGTATACAAAATTTTAAGAGCATTTGTGAGATGATTTTTTTATTAACATTAGTAGAATTTTTGACGCGTCGATCAGCCTTCCACGCAAGCGCTTCTTCATCACGAATCACAGATGCTCGATGGGATTGAGGTCTGGGCTGGCCAAAGAAGAACGCAGATATTGACCCTCGGATGCCGGAACCATCGCTTCGTCAGCTTCCCTGTACGTGTAGGGTCATTGTCCTGTTGGAACAACCAGCCTGGGGGCATGTGAGCGCGAACGTATGGAAGAATATAGCGCCGTACGATATCGCGGTAATCAGTTGCTTTCATTCTCCCCACCACTCTTACAACAGAGCCCAGGCCTTGTTCAAAACAGTGATTTTCTCCTTTGCTCAAAGATTTCTGCCCGCTATTGTATTTGGTTTGATCACGTCATAAGAAAAAAAATTGGGGGAAAATAGAAGAAAGACATGGGAACAAACTGAATTCGCCGAAACAACCAGCATTTTTTCGGAAGTTGCCCTATACTCCTCCCCCTCCATTTTTACGCAAATATGGGCCCCCTTGCCCATGTATGACGACACTTTTTGGTGATTTCAACTGAAAAATTTCGACCATCAGTTTGGACGTGTTTCTTGTCAGAAAAGGACAATTAAAAAAAAATGAAACCGAGTTTTAGTGGAGTCGCGATTTTTTACGCCCATCCCGGCTAGGGCAGCAAAAATCGCGGCTCTGACCAGGCAATTTTTAGGGCTGTAAAAATCCGCGGCCTCTTACGTGAGCCAGGGTGGGCTAGAGGTCGCAAAATGTTAACATCGATGCTAAAATTTTTCTAGGGTCATTTCTTTGTAGGTACCTTTTTAGAAAAGTATCATTTTGTTGCTTTGTGTCTAGCTCCTCATAGGAATTGAGTAGAGAGATTGTTGACCATTTATGAGATAGCTGGTGGTCAGCGCTACAACTTTTAAATAGAAACCTATAGAAAGTTTTCGCTTCAATAAAAAGTTATGGGCCGATCTTTGACAACTACCGGATTTTTTAGCCAATTTTTTGACAAAGATAGCATTTTTGAACCTATTGCGGAACTTTTTGCCAAGGACAGTTATTGAAAAAAAGTTAGTCCTGATTTCCAGAAAAATTTTGGTAATCGGGTTTGGTATGTTAAAGAGAAAGGTCGACTATAGATGGGGCAGTTTCTGTTACACTAAAATTAAAATGGACGGTATGATTCCAGCTTTTGTATAAAAAATGGTTGGAAAATTTTTCCAATCTTTTTTGGTCGTCAACTCGGGAGGGGGGGGGTGCAAAATTTTCGAAGTTGCCCTTTTACTCCACCACAAATTTAAAAAAAATATGTACCTCACCTGCCCAGGTATGCCCAAAAGTATCCCCATTTATGCTTATTCTAAGCTACCTTTTTAATCTTTAAGCTTTTTATAAAGTCAAAATTTCTTTGTTTTGTTTTTTGCTATCAATTAAAATTATTTGATGTATAACTAAATTTAAAAAATTTAAATCTTACGAAAATCAAATTTTTATTCATGTCATATTAAATCATAAAGTATGTTTTTTGTCCTTTTGAGGCTAAAGAGTAAGAAACAAACAAAAATCAGTTAATCGTCTTTTGGAACACCCTTTTTAAGCAAATGTCTGAATCAAACATCTGCCCAAAAATTCTTGTTTGATTGAATATTCTACATCTAATAACATGTCTAGCATTTAGTTTATAGATTAACTCAATTCTTTGATCAAACTGATAAAAAACTATTTATATAAAGTGACGTAAATAATAAATAATAAAAAGCTCAGTTTTGTTCCAAACAAAAAATGTCCGTGTTCCATTATTTAGTCTTCCTATCATTAGTTGTTATAAGTTTGTGCAAGAATTTAACTTGTAAATTTGGTGATGGAAGTAAGTCCAAATGAAAGTTGTATGTACAACCAGCCCGTAGCTGCGTTAGGGGCACCTGGGGCACAGGGCCCTCCCCGAAATGTTTGGAAGCTGAAAAAAAATCATAAGTGTCTCCCTCATGTTTTTGCCGGTAGAATGACGGGCCAAAAATTACATAAGGGTCCCCTTTATGATTTTGGGTCGGGCCCTCCCCGATATTTCGAAGCTCATAAGGCCGGTAAACGGACAGTTGTTCTTCTGGTTATTCTTCGACCGGTTGTTCCTTTGACGGTTTGGGGGGAGGGGGAGATTATCCATATTGCCTTCCCCCCTCTCTCTACGTGCCTGTATACAATGAATTATTTTTTATAGATGAAACAACAAATTGTACAGGTGTTGATTATTGTACAAAATATATGATGATTAACTCAAC
>JAQGBS010001947.1:0-14211 GCA_034698545.1 Acrobeloides obliquus
TCAAACGCGATTATCTCGACAACGGTAACGATTCAGAATTTACTGTAAAAACAAAAAATGCTCCATTTTTCATGAATGTTTTGAATATATATAAATTATGGCAAATTATTTTTTTTCAATTTTTCGTAATAAGCTTACGAATCAAAATTGTCGTAAAATTTTTTACGAAGAAAACAATTCAGAATTAATTTTATTCCTTTAGAAAAACACTAATAATATAAAAATAAATGCTTTTTCTTAAAAATTTTTACACTTTTCAAAGTTTACGATTTTCGTAACTTTTTGATCATCTCTAGCAGTTGACGCAGCAATTGGTTACACGTATCGGTCTATTGTGTTTTGATTAAACTAAAATTTATGTCTGAAAAGCATGAATTCTAAGTTCAATTCTAGGATTAAGTCTAACGCCTAAACCTGAATTTAGATATGGAAAAAAATCTTCCCTATAGGCTTATTTATCGTCTTTATCTTTCCTTTCGCTTTTACATGGCAACTTTGGCCTGACTGGATAGCAAAATGTATGCCTATAAGCCATGCAATGGATGGTCAAGTTTTTGTTATCATACGACCAACGGCTGAATGGAGATACGGGGTTAGCTTTAATTTTTTTGCAATAAAAAAAGTTTAAGTGGCTCCCTCTATCAACATGGATGTTTATAGTCATAATATCATCTGCATTTGTTAATGCTATAATAAATTGTATTTGTATAGTTCTACTGGTTTTAAGGCGTAAAAAGAGTAAACTAATAGTTTTTACTACATCTAGTCAGCAATCGTGGAATAGAGAAATACGACTATTTGTAGTGTCATTTAATATGTTTTTGCCCCAGCTTTTATTGGGGTTAATTCAGGTATTATTTGGGCTATTTTTCCGTTAAATTCTCATTTTTAGCTTGGATTTTCCATACAATTTTACTATGGGGCTGAAATCATTAGATTTGTTATCGACTATTCTTGCTTGGCTCCCACTTGGTCACTCATAATTACTAATAAGGGTTTAAGGAATTGTATTTTTGGAGTTTTGAAAAAACGGATAGGAGTTGTTTCTAAAAACAACTTCAACCACACGTGTACAAACAACCCCCGAAATTTTTGACCCTTTGCGCGCGGAAAAAATCACCTTGGTCCCCCAAGGTTATTTTTTTATCAGAATTTTGTCAATTTTTCAAAAATTTACCTTGGTCCCCTCTTATGTTTTTTTTTCAAAAATTTTCCAAATTTTTGAGCAAAAACATAAAGGGAGACCCTTATAATTTTTTTTATTTTTTCAAAAATTTTGCAAAAACACCTTGGCCTCTCTTATGGTTTTTCGCGCTCTTAGGCGCGAAAATTTTTTTATTGAAAAAACACCTATTTTTAACCTAAAAACGCTCAGAAATTTTTGATTTTCGATAAAAATTTTGATGAAATCATTGAGTTAACGCAAAAACTAGCGCCGCAGGCGAAAATTTAAAAAAATGCTTATTTATATACTGAAAATGATCAGAATTTTTGTAGAAAAAATGGAAAATTTTGGACCTTTTTGGTGAAAAAATAGGAAAATTTGGACAATTTTGGTGAAAAACCGTAATGGGGGACCATTTCGATTGTTTTTAAAATGTTCAAAAATTCCGGGAAAAAACATAAGGGGGACCATTAGGAAAATTTTTCATTCCCCTCCCCCAGATTGGGGGGGGGGGAAGCTTCCCCCTTCCCCTTTTTTTGCCGCTAGTTCAACGGTCCTGCACGTAGGTCTGAGAGTGGTTTTGCGCGCGGGCCTTGATTTGGCTTGCGCGTGACCTCTCCCCCCCCTCAATTTGGGGGAGGGGGGTTTTGGGGGTAAATTGTACACGTGTGACTTCAACAACTCAGATCATAGCAGACGAAAATATGCTACAAATGGTGGCACCTAGTTGTTATTTCTACATACATGACTCTAAAGTTCCAAAAATTGACTATTTTGACTAATGAAAAAAATTTGCGTACAGACGGGAACACGAACCTATGACCTCTCGACTAGTGGCGTTAATTATAGAGTTGTTTAATAATTTTCCGGCTTTTCCTCTTTTCATTGGACCTTTGAAAAAAGACCTTCCTAGGGATAACTGTTTGCGACGAATCGATTGCGCACTTCAGAAAAATGATTTGATCACACCCTGACCCTTATCCAGGGAAAATTATGGGCCAAAAAATAAATTTTAAGCGATATCTCCATCAGTGAAGCATATTTACGGCTCAATTCTGGACATAGTCCTCGCATAAGAGACCTCCTACAAAGCCGATTTCCAATCAAAAATTTGCATATTTAGAAAATTTAGCTCTAATGCATAATCTAAGATTATACTCCCTAAATCAGAGCCAGAGAAGCATTTTCAGAGTTTTTTGATGAACGCAATCGAATCCTCATAAAAAATTATCCCTACAAAGTTGATTTCCGATTAAAAATTTGCATATTTGGAGATTTTTGCTACTTTGAAGCCGGAAACTTTGTGAATAACCCAATATCAATGTCTTGTAAACTCTTATTACACTTATCTTGTATAGCACTCATACATGGGCAAGGGGGGGGGGTACTGTACCCCCTCCCTAATTTGTCGTATCGGGGGAAAAATTAATGGACCAATTGGTATTTAGGAAGCCGCCCAGGCTGAATTCGTTGTGAAAATTCGTATACGAATTCATAAATCGAGAACGAATTCGTATTTCGACTTTTTCGCCTGTCGACGTTTTTTTTGGTCGACAGTAACCTTTGGGACTAATTCGTATTTTGGGCCCAGTACTTCCCCCCCCCCCCCTCCTGCTTGCCCATGTATGATAGCACTTATCTTAAAAATTTGTATTTTCTACCATTTACTAGCCATTGTTCTCTCAAAAATTTGAAATATTGGCATATTTATTTAAAAAAACTTTAGATGTATATAAACTTTGTAATTTTTCTATTTTTTCTTCTGATCTTACTGTCTCATTGAGCTGAAAAAATGCTATACTTGCTTTTTAAATTGAATTTTAAATTTTTGTAAAAATACTTTTTAAAATCAAAAATTGTTTCGAATCGTAAGGGAACCAAAATATAGTGTATTCTTCGATATACAAAAGATGTGCAGAATTGTACATGGCGTAATTTCCGTGCGGATTCACTTTGTGCGGTGCATTCCTTCCTATTGCCATGAATTTAGATAATGGAATTTTGGGATGGTGGTTCTCTAAAATCCCGTTTAGATGATCGTGATGAGCCAAAAATACTAGTAACTGTTTTGAACAATTATGCATATCAAATTGCTAGTGGAATGAGCTATTTAGCAGACCACGGAGTTTTGCATAATGATCTTGCAGCTAGAAATATTCTATTAACAAGCAATGAACAAGTATGCACATCTTGTCACAGAATTATTATTACAAATTAGAGGGTAAAAATTGGAGACTTTGGTCTAGCGCGTATTATCAAGGACAACGAACAATATTATTTTAAAAGCTCGTCTACCCCAGTCCCGAGACCTTGGACGGCTCCAGAGGCAATACTAGAAATGAAATATACAATTTTATCAGACGTCTATTCATACGGCGTTGTATTATGGGAAATGTTTAGTTATGGCGCACTGCCCAGTCTAATGATTCATTCATCAAATGAAGTGAGTACTATATTTTTTTAAATTTCCAAGGGATACATAGCTAAAAAAAAAAATATTCCTCTCGCTGAGCTATACCCGAATCTGCGGTCGTTTATGTATTTTGAACAATAGAAAGAGCCAAAGATACACTATTTTTTATGTGTAAAATTGTGATTTTTATGTATAAAAATCAATTTTTATATATCATTATTATGCTAAAAATATTAATACATAAGTGTTATGAAATAGGGTTAAGAATTTTTGACCATTGAGTTTAGTGATATGGAATTGTGGTATGAACTCTAAACAAAGCAAGATAAAATTTGATTTTTTTAAATTAAAAAGATATTGATTAAAACATCAGAACACATAAAATCTATTTTCTTCACCATCTTGTTGGATCAACTTGTTGTCTGCACATTGGACATGTATTAATTTGCAACAACCAACGTTTAATGCATCTTCTGTGAAAAATATGCTGACAATCTAACCCAACAACATTTTCTCTTACTTTGAACACACTCAAACATATCGTACATTTAAATCTAGGTTCAATCTAAACATTTGCCATCATTATCATATTTTGAATTCCCATACCTGACTACTTCTAACTTTAGTTATCGGTAAGTTTCTTAATTCTTGTTGAGAAAGCCCTCCTATTGATTGATTCAGATTTGGTTGATTTAGACTTGCAGCTATGGCCCTTCCTAAATCTCTATCTGTCGCATTTTGTGCCCCATTTCTTAACGTATTTAGATCAACTTGTTGTCTGCATATTGGGCATGTATTTCTTTGCAACAACCAAGGTCCAATGCATTTTCTGTGAAAAATATGCTGACAATCTAACCGAACAACAGTTTCTTCTGAATTGAGCACATCAAAACATATTGTACATTGAGATCCAGATTCGATCTAAACATTTACCATCATTATCATAATTTGAATTTCCATACCTGGCTACTTGTAACTATCGGTAAGCTTCTTAATTCTTCTTGAGAAAGCCCACTTGTTGGTCGATTCGATTGATTTAGACTTGCAGCTATGACCCGCTCTAAATCCCCATCCGTTGCATTTTGTGCCCCATTTCTTAACATATTTAGACCGCTTGTTAAAGCTACTCCAGCCATAATCAAAAAAATATTTGGGGTAAAATATTCAATGGTTTGGGAAATCTTACTGGCCAAATAGGGTTACCACCTCTAAAAGCTTCGGTAAGAATTGGTAGGGCTAAACTAGCAGCCATAATTTCGGGATTATTATTGACTGAGTTTCCAGCGAGGTTGCCGAAAACTTGTCCTAATAACATGTTGGGTAGATCAATTTGTTGATTTCTTCCTGATCTTGATGGAGGAGAGAGCAAACTTGATAACATCTAAAAAAATGATACGGCATTAGGGGCCATTCACATATTACGTAATCAGGTTAGGGGGGGGGAGGGGTAGCCGAAATGATTATGGTTGATTATGGGGGGAGGGGGGGGGGTCGGGTCGTGATTACGTAATCATCATGTCGTTTTTTAAAACTGAATGGTGCCAGAAATCCGTTTTTGACAAAAAAATTTTTTAGCATACGACAAGAGTGTATGCTGAATACGATCCAACCAGCCATTTTGATCTTGACGCCTGTTTTCGTGTTAATATACAGAATGTTCAAAAAAATCCGAGTCTTAAAGATGTGGCCTTATTTTAAATGTTGATATTTGGTTACAGAAGTCGATTTTTGACGAAAATTTCGACTTTTTTAGGGTTTTTCTAAGCGGGGAATCGATTGCGCACATTCTCTTCGCATGAAAATTCTTCTCTGACCCTGGTTCAGGGCATGCAAAATTTTGAGACATTTTAGGAGTATGCCTCTGGTAGGGTAACTTCCAGTGGTCAACATCAAAAAAATTCCTTCAGATATGTGTTCTCTATATCGAAAAAACCGTATACAAAATTTCAGCAAATTTGGAGAACTTTTTGCAAATTGATTTTTTACCTCAAGGGCCGAAAAATTGAATTTTCAAAAAGTTCTTCAAGCTGAAATTTTATATTCAGGGGGTTTTTGGACATGAAGAACACGAATCTGAAAAAAATTTTGATTTTTTCTGCTGGAAGTTACCCCTAGGTATATCCCTAAAATGGCTCAAAATTTTGCATTCCCTGAATCAGGGTCAGGAAAGCATTTTTATGCAACGGAAATGCGTCGATTCCCGTCTAGAAAAACCCTAGGAAGGTCAAAAATTTCGTTTAAAAAAGACTTCTATAGCCAAATATCAACATTTTAAAATTAAGTTGCAACATTGAAAAACCCGAATTTAAGCAAATCTGTTTATTGACACGAAAACATGAGTTACACTTAAAGACTGATTGGATCATATTCAGTATACATTCTTACCTACTATTGATAAAAAATTTGGTCGAAAACGGATTTCTTGTGCCGTATATATTCAGTTTTAAAAAACAACATCTTTCCAAACAACCCAATATATTGTTGATGATTATGATTATGGGTGGGGGGGGGGTAAGCCCCATGATTATGATTGATTATGGGGAGGGGGAAGGGGTCTAAAAAGGCAAAATTTTTGATTACGTAATATGTGAATGGCCCCTTAGACTAAAAAATAAATTCTTACCGATTCAAGAGGACTTGCCATATTCAATGTATTGCCAGAATGATTAGCTCCGTTTGCTTGAGATAAAACATTAAATAATATCTAGAATATAAAGAATGAGAAAAATATTCAATTAAAATTTATACCGATCCCAGTGTTGGAACTTGTCTATCTTGATTCATGTTGCGTAAATGAAACTTTATGCTGTAAGAAAAGTGGAAATTTAAAATGGGACTTTTAAATCAATTACTTATTTAATAATTCACAACTAAGCAAATGACGGAACAAAAAACTATGATTCAGACTTTGTTTGTTATCAGTGAATTTATCACCACACCCATAAAAATGTCGGGAGAAAGTATATTTTTCACGCACATTTATCATTAAAAAAATTTGAAATTTTTTTTTCAAAAAAAAATGCTAAAAATTTTTTTGAATTTTTTGAACTTATTAAAAGTAAAAAAATTAAAAAATATAAACATATGATCTCTAAATCGATACCGAGAGACTTCTCAACAACAAAAATGTAAGTGCTACAAGATTTCAAGGATGAAGACTTGTTCGAAAGGCTGCGACTGGACAAAGACGAGTTTCACAAATGGCTGGGCGAAATTGAACTACTGCATGGATCAAGAACTTGTGAAGAAAAGAAGAGACGGTCGTGGAAATCTGCAGTGGCGCTGTAATCGAGCCGTATATAGACCATCCCAACTTACGATTGGCTTCAAAGTTGGCACGTTCTTCGAAGAAGCTAATTTGATTGCAAGACCGTGTTCAAGCTCGCTTACTATTGGTGCATGAACCTGTCGCTCGAATACGCTGAATGTCAAACGGAAGTCACCTATCCCCAAGTAGTGTTTTGGAACAAAAAGTTCCGCCAAATATGCATATGCTATTTCCGATCCCACTCAATCCGCCTTGGTGGAGCAGGACTAACTGTAGAAGCAGATGAGACGTTCTTAAGTTGACGGCATGGGCGTAGAGGAAGGCGTGTTAGAAGGCATCCAAAGTTTTTTCATGATAAATGTGCGTGAAAAGTATACTTTCTCCAAATTGCTTATAAACTTCCATATTTTTGATCAAAAATTGCATCGCTTTAATTAAAAATTGAAATTCAATTTTCTCAAAAACCATAAATTATTTTTTTATACAGTTTTTTGCATGTGATAGAGCAGCCGTTGAACTTTAAGAATACGAAGAAAATTTTTATAAAAAATTTCTAAGATCATATTTTCCTACTTTGAAATGTTGCAAGTGAAAATTTTTATACGTAGAGCTTTCAGATTTTTATGGCTTATATATCCGAAAATGCAGAATACTCTCATCTATCATTTAAAAAAACCGCATCGAAAAATTCGTTGTCCTTTTCGAGATATTCCAATTTTACTAAAGTAAAGGAGCGGTTGGATTGCACTGTAGTTTTTAGTTGAATATTAACCCATTTTTTGTCAAATTGAATTGGAGCAAACAAGATTGATCAAACCGGTGATTCATTTTTTTGTTTTCACCACAAATCTTTATAAAAAATGTATAAAAACTGTCTTGCCTGAGTGATAAGGTCATATTGATTTTGAGTTTTCTTTGTGTGAAACTGTTAAATTTTTCTTATTCATCATTTTCTCCGATTAGTTATGAAATCGAACACTGAGCCAGCTAATAAACTAATATTTTCTAAAACCCATCTCTACCGATTTAATCCATACGATCTAACTAATAAAAAACTCCTCGTCCAAGGAGACTTCAACAATGTTTACAAATATGTTCATCAACCCAGCGGGAACGAGATGGCTGTTAAATTAACCAAATTTGTAACTATCCAATCTAGAGACGAATGCAGTATAAAAACTAAGGCAAAGCTGATCAGAGAAAAAAACATAATGAAAGAATCTAAGGCGTATCAAAGAAAGAAAGTGATCGAAGAATCTGAGGCTATGAAATATGTCATCGACAATGAGAACATCGTAAAAATCTATGGTTTATGTGAAGATGAGTCCCATGGACGCATGTATCTTTGTATGGAGTTATTAGATAAAGATCTAAGCGAAACCATACATATTTTTTACAAATCGACTGGAAAATATTTGGAATCTCTATTGCTTAATATCACGTGTTCGATGGTCAATGCACTCGAATACTGCGACAGCAAAGGCATTGTCCATCGAGACATCAAACCGAAAAACATTCTACTCAATATGAAAAATGTCACTGTTAAATTATGTGATTTTGGCATCGCTAGTACGAAGAGAGAGTTCAATTCTATCGCCGGAACTTGGTTATATATGCCTCCAGAGTATCATGAACTAAGAAAACCCTTTGATTATAGATGTGATATATGGAGTCTTGGAATGACTTTATTAGAGCTGACTTCAGAAAAGCTTCCATTTTCAAACGAAGATGTAAATTCATATGGGAATTCGTTATTGGTGTTTAAAGCATTTATAGAGAAATTATTGAAAGATGATGGAATTTGGTTAAAGGAATTAATTGATGCAGCCAAATGTTCGATAGAGGCTAAAGATTTTATAAGAAAGTGCTTAACCATAGACATTGATAAGAGACCGAGATTTGAACAGTTGAAAGACCTGACATATTATCAAGAAAATGTCAAGGGATATTATTACAAAGACTTAATCGGAATGTTAGAAGTAAGTCTTGTTCGATTTGCAAAAGTCAGAAACCACACTTGGGCAAGTAGTAGGTCGACCCACCCCATGTCGCCAATCAAAAATCGAAAAATTTATCAAAAATTGAAATTTCGTCAAAAATTAAAAAATTCATCGAAATTGAATTATTACGAGTAACGCATGATACAGCTATTCCGTGCACAGTTCATCGTAAGTTAGGTTGGCATGTAGTTATAAGATAAGCATTATTTAGGCATCGCACGCACCTTTGTCGCTATCAAGGATCCACTATTCACCCATTCCCCATTGTGCAACGTACCCCCATATCCCCAATATTTCAGAGTGCTACAGTATAATCATCCCTTTCACACATGCACAAGGTCTTACGTCAAAATTTTCAATACTACATATTTATTCGATTTGGCGACCTTTTTTTGGTCAACATAACGTAAAATTCGTGGTATTGTCCGCCGGCGGCCAAATACTACATATTTTTAAAGTAAAAAAACCAAAATTTGATTTCCGCTTTAAAACACCGATCCCTCACCCTCAAGGTTAAGGAAGCGTTTTCACGGTTCAGGAGTACGCGCAATTGATTCCCCGCCTAAAAAAACCTAAGAATCGACGGTTTTCTCATAAAAATCCGAACATTTTTCGATTTTCGCTTCAATACACTCACCATCTTCCCTGAATCAGAGTCAAGAAAGCGTTTTCACGCTTCGGGAATGCGTGCAATCGATTTTTCGCATAAAATTACCCCTAGAAAAGTCATTTTTGCAAAAATTAAAAAATTTTTTTTTGCAAAAAAGTTGTTCGAAAAATCCGGATTTTTTTGCCCACCCTGTACATGTCTTACGTAAACGTAAACTTGTGCATGTGTGATCCCTTTAGCTAGATGATTTTACCTTCAATTCATTATCATTGATCTTCATATTCCACTTAACAACTCTCTTATACGAAAGGCCTCTCTTCTAACAAGAATTAAATTTTAGAAAATATCCAACTTACTTAAAAAAGAAGAAAATCCGCAAGAAAAAACTGAAACGGAACGGAAGAAGAACTCTAGTAAACATAAAGATCTTTTAATTGATTTTTCCAAGAGATGGTTTCCTAATAAATTTAGCTAATATGTTGAGTAGTTCATTAATAGTAGACTTAATTTAGTGTCATCCTTAAGGAATTTACCAGTTTAAGATGACGCTAGTTTGAGGACCGATTGTACTTTCAAAAAGCGAATTTTTATCATATTCCTTCTAATAGAAGCTCCCAGAGAAGGATGGGAGATTACAATAAAGCACATCTGCTTCTATTAAAGGAAATATGTACAGGGTGGCCCAATAAAAAGTTGCTTTTTGTGATTTTTTGGGTCCCGGTTCATGAGGATTTTCTTCATAAAAGAAATTTTTTCAGAAAAAATGATGCTCTACAAAGTTGTTCCTGAGATCACGACCGACAACTTTGTAGAACGTCACTTTTTGTGAAAAAATTTATGTTATGAAGAAAAACCGTATGAACTGGGTCCCAAAAATCGCAAAAAGCCACTTTTTTATGGGCCACCTTGTATATTGTTTTTATGATTGATTCAAGAGTTTTCTATAAATCTTATGGTTTTTATAGGTTTAGAAAATAATTTCTATATATCTTATTTTCTAACTTTAATTATCTATTTCTTTATTCCAGGCTCTTAGAATATGAAGAACTCAAACAATCCTGACAAAAAGAGTTTGGACAATAATCAACACAAGCCTGATTCGAGCATAGAGGATGATCTAGCAAATCCCACTGGTTTTTCATCTAACAATGAATTGATCAAAAATCTGGCAATCAACTTGGCTTTACAAACAGTCGATGGAGCTGATGACCCTGAGTTGTTTTCTCAAGCTCTTAACAGCAATTTGGTTCAATGGGCTATCAAGATGTTGCTTCCTAACAACCCGACGAATCAAGAAGCAGAAGCGTTGAAGGTTACCCAGTCACATAAATGTTTGGCCGATACTTTATCCGATCCAAAAGTTATCCAAATATCAAAAAATTTCAACAAGGAAATTACAAAAATCAATCAGAGTACAAACCATTCCGTTAATGATCCAAATAGTGGAAATGATCTTGTAGGATTGTTTACAAGCGTTTTGAAGCTAGTCTGTGATGCTACTAAGAATATGAGCGAAGAAATCCAAGGACCGACGACTAGCAATGTGCATGAACATTTAGAGAATGTTCAAAAACAAGATGTCGATGGAAAGAACGTACTAAACAAAGTAGTAAATTTGGATGAGCCGAAGCCAATTAATCAAACATGTGATCAAATAAAGAAACAGTTGGAAAACGGTGAACTAAAAATCTTCATCAAAGACGTAGTAGGAACATATAAACAAATGAGTGAAGATGATCTTGATTAGTATTTTTTATTGATTTGCTCGAAAATTTCTGAGCAGCCTTCAAAAAAGTACTTTTCGTTGTTTTTGTCATAATTTTTTATAAGAATTAGCTCAGATTATGCAGCTATGTTATCTTAAAGCTAAAATTTTTGGCTTTAAAATGCCACCAAGATCATGCATGATCTGAGTCAATTCCTATAAACAATTATGATAAAGGCAATGAAAAGTACTTTTCTGAATAACGCTCAAAACCGGGCTGGAGCGGAACAGGTTCTACAGCCTTCAATAAATTTTCACATTATTTATAATAAAAATTCATTAATTATTGCAATGAAAATTCATTAATTTTTTACTGAAACAATTTTCATTAAAAAAATTAATGAATTTTCATTGGTAAAATGGTATGCTCTATCAGGCTCCGAAAATGGAGCCGCGTGGTCCGGTGGGGATCCAACAGGGGGCTGAGCTTTTCTCTAAGAGGTTCTCTAAGAGGTTAAAAGCTAGAAGCCTAATTTCTTTTCTAAAATACTGATGGACCCTCACTCTAATAAACCTTAATCAAGGGCCCAGGGCTTCATTTAAAAAATTTTTTTCTAGAATCGTTGGGAGCCCAAAAATCATGCATTTTTTGAAAAAGTGCCAATTTTTTGGCCCCTAACGCTTCTAGAAAAAATTTTTTAAATGAAGCCCTGGGGCCTTGATGTGGGATATTAGATTGAGGTCCCATCAACATTTTAAAAAAGAAATTAGGCTTCTAGCTTTTAACCTCTTAGAAAAAAGCTCGACCCCAGGGACCTGATGAAAATATTTACGTGTTTGTGTATTGAAGCGAAGGGATTGATGCCGTTCGAAGTCCTGACTCTTCTTGAAGTCTAAATTAAAAACGGACATCATCTTCAAGTAGTAAAGTGGGTCGAGAAATCGATTATCGTCGGTATTTTCCAGTGAAAAAAAGGAATGTTTTGGCAAAATCAACATTGAGTACTCCTATGTTCATCTCAAAAAAAGTACTCGTGGCGGGAATCAAAATTTTTTGCTTTTGTTTCCTACGCATCAGGCTCGCTTGGATCTATGTTTGTGCAAAAAATTAGAGAGCATTTCCGCATAGTTTAGGAGATAGAGCATTTTTTGTGAAATTTTTAGGGTCAAAAATTGGTTTTTCGAGTATAAAAATGCCTTCATGAGGTCGCCGACCGTCGTTTTTGGAACTTTTATTCACAAATCGGGGTCGAGGAATCGATTGGCGTCGGTTTTATTTGAATCAAAGTTGTTCCTGAAAAGTTGATTTTTTGTCCACAGGGGTGGTGTTTCAAAATTTTTTTTCTCTCTATTTCGTGATCAGGGACCAATATCCTATTGATTTTATTGGAAACAAAAAAATCCTTGATCCTTCACCCGCGACCCTTGGATCAATGGGTGATTCTTACAGAGACTGTGTCTTAATGATCAACAGCAGGCTTGCTGCTTCACGCTTATAGCCCTCAAGGGCAGGCTTGTTCTTCACGCTTATAGACCATGACAAGTCGTTGAGGATCACCGACCAACGACTCTAGCACGACATCTAGCTTGAGAACGTCTGAGATTTCGGGTCATGACAAAACGATAGCGTCGATTCTCTCTAGCCAGGCTGGAAAATTGATGACATTTCTGTCGAAGGGGGTGCGGTGGAGCACTGGAGGCGGAATAAACATTGGCACTACTGGGGTTTATTTTAATGGATTTATTTTTTTAAATTTATGTTTATGCAAAAAATTACAGCGTGAAATTAACATATTGTCTAAAAGTTTCAGTAATATTTTTATAAATATGCTCCGTGTAATTTTGAATTATTTCTGCATCATAGCTTTGTTCTGGAGATATTTGAAGCTGCATGACCAAGGTCAAGTAAGTAACGGTCAAAGAAATTGTCTAAAAATCGTGATTTTTTCATGAAATCTTCTCAACAAACCGTCAAAATCAGGGGCTTCGTCACGATAGTAAATCCCCATACAGAAATTCCAATATTAGCCTGTTCCACATGGTTGACGAAAACACTCGCAATTTGATAGGTTCTTTCGTCGAATGGATGCCAAATCCTTGGGTTGGAGTATAAAATATTGCGAACTTCTTGGATCTAAAGTAGTTTTTCGGTTCAAAAAGATGTTGGATGTTTTTTTACAGCCGAATGAACTTTAGCAGGAACAGCGGACAATCCGACAAGTTGCAGAATCGAGAAAATCGGTGGTGGTAAGAAGAAAAATGCGGCAGTCAAAAAACTTCCTGTAGCCAAACGAAAAGCTGTAAAACAGCTGAGCAGGCTAAAGATCGTAGTAGGGATGTTCGTAGCCATCATAGCAAAAGTGTAGACCTAAAATTCTGTTTACAGTCAAGGTTTCCCGGTCAAGGTTTCCTAGTGTCAAGGGTAGGCCTAAGTGAAGAAAATCGATCATTGTGAAAAGTCCGTTGTGAAAAGTCCTAGAGCCAAGATCTGCTTAAAATCCGGATCTTTAAAAATCCTAAAATACCTCAAAAGTATGATCCACTGTTCTTACAATCCTCGCTAAAATTATATGCTCTGTATATTTTTGCACCAGTTGAACACTTAGATCTCTCTTCCCATCATCATTCCCCACTTCCATTAGCTCCTCATTAAAGTTCAAAAAATTTCCATGTAGAATATAATTAACAACGATATAAAAGACCAAACAATTTATCCAAGCATTCCAAGCAAAACTTAGCAAAACTACGGTTGAATATCGCATCCAATCACCTCCAAAACCCTTAAAATTATGATTTTTCGTTTTTTTCCTATAAAGTACATTCATTACATCCATGACTCCAAAATTTTTGCTCAGTCCTTCGATCCATCTTTCAGTCAAGAGGGTGTATAGAGCTCCGAGGATATAGAAGACGTTAAAAAGTACCGCCAAAAAATACAGAAGGTAGACGATTTTGATGGAATTTCGAGTAGACCTGGGATAGGTTTGATCCGGCCATCGGAGGATTTGAAAAAGGTTGGTTAAATAACCATTGAGTTGCCAGTATATGAG
>JAQGBS010001948.1:0-14209 GCA_034698545.1 Acrobeloides obliquus
TTTTTTAAAGTTATTATTTTTTGCATTGATATGCGAAATAATGCGCAGAATGCTGAGAATTTATTACGCTCATATCTACCTGACCTTAACCCGTTTTTCCCCTACGTCCCGTTTGGGCCATCATGTTTCTGGTACCACTAACTCAATAAATTATTTTTAACACAAAAAGCGATATTCTACAAAGTTGTTCCCGAGATCATGAAGAACAATTTTGGGAGATAGGTCCCTTTAACTGCACATTTATCGTAAAAAATTCAAAAAAATCTTCCACAACTTTTTCATAAAATTTTTGACTTTTTCACAAAAATTTAAGAAACTGCTAAGTTTTTATAATAAGCAAGTGTCCAAAGTGTCCACGACTTGGTTTAAAAATTTTAAAGTGCACCAATTCTTGTTGCTCCCTCCCCCCGGCACAACCCTCTTTTCTCCTATAGGTAAGGGAAGCCATGCCCCTCCCTGAAATCGAAAAAATTAAAAATTTTTCCTTATGGTCCCCAAACTTGCTATTAGTGCTTCCAAAATTTCGAAACGCAATTAGTGGAGGCCCTATGTCAGTGCATATTATGTTGTGTATTTGTTGTTGTACGCTATTTTCTATTTATAATAAAAATAGAATTGTTGATAATATGAAAATTCATGAGCATTTTTAATTTTTAATGTATGTTTCGCAAAATATCGGCAATTTCTTCTTTTTCTACCGATTTGGACTGATCATAAAATTGAGTGCTTCCTAAATATTCCAATTTTGGTCTCTCTTCTAATATTCTTGTACATAATTCTAATGTTTCACATAAAACTGGCGAATATTTTGGCCTAATATATCTTTCTATAATTTCTATAAAGCTTGTTTCTACAATGTATTGCTGTATTACAAAGCCATAATCAACATGTTTGTCAACATTATTATGGTGTAAATACGGTAGTCTACCGAGAATAATTTCCATTAGAGTTATTCCTAGACTCCAAACATCGGCACGTACATCATATTTAGTATGGGCATAATTAAAACGTTCTGGAGACCAATATGCTATTGTTCCGACATGCGAACTGGCTAATGAATTATCTAGGATTCGGGATTCTCCAAAATCACATAGTTTTATTTCTCCACTAAATTTTGGGTTATGGGATGAACTAGTTATGGGACGAAAATGAGATTTTGTTCGTGTTTCGCCATTTTTGCGAAATGCGAAACGCTTCTCTGACTCTGATTAAGGGGAATTCCAGATAAAAAAATGCAAAAATGACAATTTTAGCTTCAAAAACCCAATCGTTTCTCTAAATAAGGATCATGAAAGCATTTTCAGAGTTTGGGAATGCGTTCAATCAATTCCACCACATAAAATTACAGTCAATTCTCCATATAGTGACATCCCTGACTAGAGTTGATTAGAGAAATTTCAATAACTGAATAGTGTAACTTTTTTCAAGATAACCTACTGACTAGTTTGATTTTTTTAAAGATCTATATTTTAGCTTCATAAAAAACCAATCTAGTCAGTAGGTTATCTTGAAAAAGGTTACACTAGTCAGTCATTGAAATTTCTCTAGTCAACTCTAGTCAGGGGTGTCACTATATGGAGAGTTGACTGCACCCTTAGACGAGTCATTTTTATAATCAAAAAAATTAAAAAGTGAACTTTTTTCTCCATTCTGTAATTACCAAATTTCGCGAAAAGATAATTAAATGGGTTTAAAAAACTACATACCTGTATTTAACAAGTATATTACTTGGTTTGATATCTCTATGTATAACCCCTTTATATTTACAAAAATTCAAAGCATCAACAATTTTCACAAAAATGTATCCTACCAATATTTCTGGGAACTCTACTTTCTTCTTATTATGTACAATCTCATATAAATTTCTCAGGGATAAATGCATTAATTCCATACATAATAAGGCATTTCCCTCCAGGAAACATAACCCATAAAAATCTACGATATTAGGACTTTCCGAAAGAAGTCGCATATTTTGAATTTCACGTACAACCATTTGTGAACGACCATAGAGTACAGTTCCACCATAGCGGTCTTGTGGTATTTGAAGAAATTTTATGGCTAGCTTAGTTTTGGATGGTTTATGTAGGTATTTTTTGACTTGATGTCTAGCAGTTGCTGTAAAAGAGTAGTTAATTTTGCTTAAAAACTCCTTTTTATTTTTAGAGTGATCAAAAAAGTTTTAATTCCGAGAAGTTGCTTAACAAGTTTCAAATTGAATGAACACAACTTGATTTAAGTCAAGTCAAGCAAAAAATTTTGGAAAAGTTTTCATTGTAATAAACAGATTTCAAAAATCGCCAACTTCACACGCGATTATCTCCATAACGTTTCAGAATTTACTGTAAAAACAAAAAATTCTCCATTTTTCATGAACTTTCCGAATATGTAAGTTTTATGGCAACTTTTTCCGAGTGGAAAAAATATGAAATGAAATAATTCATACCTTCTAAAAGCCCTAAACATTCCATATCTTCTATATCAAATACATATGTTTTGCCATTTTGGTGAAATTGAAGATGATTCACATTTTCATCATCCATTAATTTTATTAACTCATCGCTAATTAATTGATTTGACATATTTGAATCTAAATCCAGACGAAAGGACATTTTTGTTTTCGCTGCATCCTCCCCATTTGTAGAAGGCTTGAATCTCGAAAATAACGATTTATTTTTCTCACTAACATTTGATTCAGATCGTAAAGAAATTAATATATTTGAATGAGTTGGGCCATCAACTTTTGAAATATTTGAGTCACTAGTATTTGACAATTTTTGTTGGTTAATCTGATATTCCTTGTTAAATATTCTTTTGAGTGGTTCAACATTTTTCTTGCAATATGTACATAAAATATATGAAGATATTATTAGAATTAGTATGATAGCACCAATGATTATGAGAAATATTTGATATGTTTTTAATCCTCCAGAGCTTGGAACATGACTTGAAGAAGTATCCGTTGAAGAAAATCCTTTTGAAGAAGTATCCGTTGAAGAAAGTCCTTTTGAAGAAGTGTCCGTTGTGTACCATTTTTTAGTTGTGGTAGCTACAATTTGTTCATATCCTTAAATACTAAACGCACCATGTTCGTTTGAGTATTTGTTTGTCTGAGCCATCTCCGTAACCAGGGGCAGTAGCGGATCCAGGATTTATTAGGTGTATGCAAAAGTAATGATTACTAGTCAAAATTCCAAATTTCAAAATTCAGAATCCGGATTCTGCATCTGGATTCAGATTCTGATTCACATTTTGAATCCGGATTCTGCATCCGGATTCGGAATCAGAATCCGGATTCCGAATCCGGATGCAGAATCCGAATTCAGAATCCGATGCAGAATCCGGATTTAGAAACCGAATTGAATTCGGATTCAGAATCAGAATCCGGATGCAGAATCCGGATTCTACATCCGGATGCAGAATCCGAATTCAGAAACAGAATCGAATTCGGATTCAGAATCATAATCCGGATTCTGAATCCGAATCCAGATGCAGAATCCGAATTCTGAATCTGGATTCTGATTCTGAATTTTGAAATTTGGGATTTCGTAATTGGGATTTTGAAATTTGGGATTTTGACTAGTTTCCAACGTGATTGCGCATCTTGGAAAATTTTAAAATATTGTTTTGTATATTGAAGGGGATATCCATTTTCGTCGAAATTTTTTTTATTAGTAGAGACCATTAATGAGAAATTTTTTTATGTCAGCATCAGGCGTCTTCAGGTTTTCGTTGTAATGCAAATTTAATCAGGCATATGAAATATACGGTTTTTGACATGGTGACAGTCAAATTGATATATATATTCGAAGGTAAATCCCTTTTTGATGCGGTTTTTTGCCCGGAGTGGGTAAACAATAATGGGGAACATGATCCTGTCGTTGGTTTTGTAATCCAATTTTACTGTCACCATGTCAAAAACGTTATTTTTCATATGTCTGATTAAATTTGCATTACAACGAAAACCTGAAGTCGCCTGATGTTGAAATTTTTTTAAATAACTCATAAATGGTTCTCTAAAAATGAAAAAAATTTCGACGAAAATGGATGTCCCCTTCAATATAAAACAATATTTTAAAATTTTTCAAAATTACTTTTGCATACACCTAATATCTTGGGGGTACCAGTGGCGTAGAGAAGGAGGCAGAGCGGGATCGAGTGCCCCCTCGACGACCAAAATTTCAAAGAAAATCCAAAATCATAAGAGTCCCCTTATGTTTTTGAGAAAAAAGGCTTTTTTGGAAAGTGCTCCTAGCCTACGCCACTGGGGACCACTTAGGTAAAGACCTCTTTTTTTTGAAATTTTTAGAATTTTGGCCAAAAATGCATTTTTCTTATTAAATTTTCGGTTTTAGAAGAGAGCCATGGCCTACCTGGTCCCAAGGACGTAGCTTTAGAGGGGAGGGGCACCGAGGGCCGAAGGCCCGAAAAATTTCCCTTTGTCCCCCTTAATTTTACATTTACTCCCAATAATTTTAAACAGCTGTAAAAATTATTGGAAATAAATGCAAATTTTTTTGAAAAAATGCAAAAGCAAAAGTTCACTGGGTGGACTCGAACCTGTCATGCAAAAATGAGAGGCGACCGCACAACCCACTTGACCACACCGTCACCTTTTCTTAATCAGTTTTAATTTAACCAAGTAAAAGACATAATTAATAAAATTGACAACTCCTTAACAGAAGGCTTGGCGGCAAAAATTTCCTCCACTTTTATGATCGATATAGAGGTGCTCTTTCCATTTAAACTTGTTTCGAAAAATTCGCGCCTGACACCAACCTGATGCTCTTGTAAGGCTAGCCCGTATTGAAAGTAAGCAACTCGGAGATAGAGGTGTGCAGGGCCAGGCCGACCTGGCCTGATCACTTGTTGGCGACTCGCAGCAGGGTCAGGTCAGGCTAGGTTGGCCCTGCTCATTCAACCTAAGGCCGGCCTCTATTTTTCAAGTAAACGTTTTTCTCTAATGCCATTTTTTTCATAAAAATTAACAAAAGATAGCTATTTTCGCTCAAAAATACGATTTTTGAAAAATAATGCAATTTTTGGCTACAAATTACAATTTTAGCCAAAAAAATTTGCCATTCTTAATTTAAAAAACTCGCCATTTTTAGTCAAGGACCTAAAATTCAAGCCGGCCTAAAAAATATCGACCTGGCTCGGCAAAAAATGAGCAGCCTGAGGTAGGCCAGGCTTGGTACCGGCCCTGCACATCTCTATTCGGAGATAAGAGCACCGAAGACGCTAGATCCTTAGGTCCTGTAATAATAAATACAAAAATTCTTACATGGCGAATAAGTATCTGGGTTAATAGTAGTGGTAGAAACAGGAATGATTGGTGAAATTGTCTAGAATTTTAATTTTTTTAAAAGATTGTAGAAAAAATGCAAATACTGTTGGTATTGGTGACGTTGTAGTCGCAGGCAGTGGATTGCCTAAATTATGCTTAAAATTAAATTTCAATTGAGCTTACACATAAAAACAATTTTGAAGTAAGTTTCCCAGTTTGTTGGATAAGACCCAGATGTCCACGAAATAACATAATCTGCAAAATCCGTAGTTGTAATCGTATTAAAAGCTTGATCGCCTATAGTGACAACAGAAAATCGGCCTGCCGTGCGAAGTTTTTGAGCTGAGCTGTTTGCCGTACTAATATCGGTTGGATCAGCATACGAAGTAAACAAGATCGTAACTATGGTAGATGTAGTGTTAATATAATTTAAAGCTAAGTTTAAGGCACTAAATTTGAAAAAATTAGTAGTCAACAAATTTATTTAATAGAACATACGGTGTAATTTTTGGACTATTTACATGGGTGTTTTGCTTTATATTACCAATATAGTTATATATATCATCATATGTTTGAAAGGAACCAAAAGATACATTGGCTATCACATTATCTGTAAAAATAATAACTGCGAGCCTTTCATAGTGGTTAAAACTTCCATTAACAAGTAAATAATTTCTAATAAAAGTCTTTTGATTCTAAAATTGCACGTTAACAATCTATTGACTGCTTGGATAACCCGTATATTCTATTTATTTTTGTTTCTTTCAAAAATGATCAAAAACGGCCTTATTTAAAAAACAGATATGAGCAGATTATAGCGTAATGTACATGGTGGTCCAAAAAAAATTTGGACCACCATGTACATTATAATATGCAAGTCAACAATCCTACATGTGTTAATGATTTTAAATTGTTTAATTTTTATATTAAAAAAGGTTACTTACATTAAATGCATCGATTGTCATACCATTTGAAGCATCGATACTTATGATCACCCATCTATCACATCCGAAACACAAGCAATAAGGTGGCATTGAAGCTGTAGAAGTACTCAATAATGTGGTAGACATAGATATCCCCGTGCTCGAAGGTATATTTGTGCTAGCTAAATAAAACTTTTATTGTAACCGTTAAATATTAAACACGAGGTCCCCAGTTTTTTAATCTCTGTGAGTTTTTGTAAACTTAAAGTGCCACTCCATTCGGAAAATCATTTGTTGAAAGTCAATGCATATTAACACTCCGTGAGTCATGCGTGCCAAATGTATATTTTGGGCCAGAATTTCATGCTGATTACGAATTCACAAAAAATTTTTGAAAAAAAGTTCTCTGAAGGTGGTCTAGAACCTCATCTTTGGAAGGGTACCCACCAATTTGGATCGTTTTAGTACAGGGTGTTTCAAAAAAAACCGTACTTTTCAAAAATACGGTTGTATGACAAAATCTTTGAATTTTTAGGGGTAAAATCATGCGAGAAATCGATTGCGCGCATCGCCGAAAATTGAAAATGCTTCCCTGATTCAGGGAAAATATAGATTTTTTTCGACATTTTTTAACTAGTACTTGGTTTGAAAAAACGTATGTCAAAATCAGACTCGGTGGTGCAGTGACAAAGCGCCGGCTTATTGTTCACAAAGGTCCCTGGTTCGAATCCCGCTTGAAGGAAAAAAATTTTGCACAACCGTATTTTTGAAAAGTACGGTTTTTTTAAACACCCTGTATTTTGGCCATATCTCCTCGTAGGAATAGAATTGAGAGATGGTTGACCACTCATATGAAAGTTGATGATCCGCCCATAAGCTAATACTTACTTTGACTTGGTTGCACGGTAGTTATTTGATTAGGAGGTGGTGAAATAGTTCCTAAAAAATACAGGGTGTTCAAGCATAAGTTCCTCGATAAGAAAATTCGATTTTTAATTGAGGAAAAAAGATTGTTGGATACGGTCTTTTGTAAGTTGCTAGACACGTAACGATGTTTTTTTCTAACAATATTTTCATGATTTTTGAATAAGCCTGTGTATTAAAGCGAAAACCTGAATTTTTTTCCTTGTGGAATTTTCAAAAAATAACAACGCCATCTTTTAGAGCGCATCGAAAAACGGTAGTACCCCAATTTTTGTGAAAATCGACGATACCATTTTCGAGAAAATTCAACTCAAAGTTTGCTAAAAATGACCAAAATTTGCATATTTTACCGTTAATTTATGCAATTTTCAGCCATTTTTAGCAAACTTTGAATTGAAATTTCTCGAAAAGATGTTCACGAAAATTGGGGTACTACCGTTTTTCGATGCGCTCTACAAGATGACGTTGTTGTTTTTTTTTTAAATTCCACATGGAAAAAAATTCAGGTTTTCGCTTACACAGGCTTATTCAAAAATCATGAAAATATTGTTAGAAAAAATATCTTTACGTGACTAGCAACTTACAAAAGACCATATCCAAAAATCTTTTTTCCTCTATAAGAAATTGAATTTTCTTATCGGAAACTCATGCTTGAACACCCTGTAGTTTTAAACTTTTCTCCAAAAAAACTTTTACCGGCAATTTGCCATTCAACACAACAAAATTCGTTTGTTAAATACGAAAGACTACTGTTATCGTCTAAAAATAATCATTAGAGATTTGAAATTTATAAATAACTTACATATAGTCTTGCTAGTACAGCTATCATCGTATGTAAAATAATTCGTTTCGTTTATATAGCTATTTTGGTTGTATAAAACAATTTGATTATAGAATTCAAATGACGCATTAGTTAAATTTAATTGAAGATCGTATTGGTGTATATAATTGGTTATATTTGGAGGAATCGAATCGGTTTGATTTTGACTTCCTGCTCCATTTCTTTAATTTTTTAAATTTTTAACTATGAACCCCACATGTTTTTGTGATTTAAATAAAAATAACGAGACCTATGCAATTACAATAACGTATAGGCAGTCACGTAGAAGGGGGGAGGGGGCAAAGGGGGCAATTTTTCTTTAAAAATCGTTTTTAAGAGACGATATCTAGAAAGTTCGAACCTATGTGAACATAGCTCGAGTGCACTCAAATTTGAATTTATTTAGCGAGATTATGCATGGGAAAGTTTTTAAACGTCAAAATTCTGTTCCCCAAAAATTGAAATCCTTGTCTGAAGCTCAAAAACCCGATTTTACGTTGATTTTTTGAATTTTCTAACCCGTCTAAAACATCCTAGATAATTTTTTTCGGCCAAAATTTCTATTTGGCCTATGTATTCCAATATAGAGAATATTTCTAGCATGATTTCGAAAAAATCCGAGAAATTTCGATTTTTTAGCCTTTTTACACGGCGGCCATAGTGGTAGGGGTCGAAAAAATTTTTTCTCAGATTTTTTCAAAACCACGCTAGAAATGTTCTCCATTTTGGAATACATAGGCCAGATAGAAATTTTGGCCAAAAAAAATTATCTGGGTGTTTTAGACAGGTTAGAAAATTCAAAAAATCAACGTAAAATAAGGGGCATTGAGCTTCAGACAAGGATTTCAATTTGGGGAACAGAATTTTGACTCGAGATGACTTTTAAAAACTTTTCCATGCATCAATCTCATTAAATAAATTCAAATTGGAGTACACTCGAACCGTTTAACACATGGCCACCTAGGTTCAAAATTTCTAGATATCGTCTCTTAAATGCCAAAATTTGCTATTTTTTGAAATTTGTTTCTTACCTTTACACAGGCACGTAGGCAGGATTTCCTGACGGGGGGGGGGGGGCAATCGGTCAAAAAATTGAAATTTTCCTTTAAAAAACATAAGTGTCCCTCCTTATGTTCTTAATTTTTCCTTCAAAATTTTCCGTGACTAAGAAACTAAGTATACTAAGAAATATATGTGGGGTTTTTTCGAATTTTTCTCATCATAGCCGGTTTTGCATACAAAAGGCGCTTACAAATTGATGTTTATAACGTCGGAATAAACTGTTACATTATTGACTATATTATTAGTACTAACAGAAACTGAAACATAACTATCATTATATTCATAAGCTACAATCAAAACGGTAATGTCATTATACAAGCTTCGACTAATATATTTATTGCAATGATCTATATAGTGATGCTACGAAATCGGAAAAGTCGAAACCGAAATCGAAATTTCGACCATCAGATTTCGCGAAATCGAAATCTGACTCGAAATCCGAAATCGTAAAGTCGAAATCCGAAATCAAAATTTCCTTCGTTTTTTTTCCTATATATTTTGAAAAAAATCAATTTTTAGAAATTCATTGTATATAACCGATTTTAACAAATTCTACAAGTTCCAGTGGCGTAGCCAGACTCCAAGAATGGGGGCGGGAACCTTTTCAAAAAATTTTTTTACCTTGGTTCTCTCTTATGTTTTCGAAAATTTTTCAAAAATTTAGGCGAAAACATAAGGGGGGACCAAGGCAATTTTTTCGAGTTTTTAAAAAAATTTCAAAAATCAATTTAATCTCCTGTTTTTCGCGCCTATCGGCGCGAAAATTTTTTGCTGAAAAACACTAATTTTTAAGCGGAAAAACGCTCAAAATTTTTCGATTTTCGATGAAAATTTTGTTGAAATCTTTGAGTTAACGCAAAAACCAGCGCCGCAGGCGAAAATTTTTTTGAAAAATGCTTATTTATATGCTGAAAATGATCAGAAAATTACAATTTTTGTAGAAAAAATGGAAATTTTAGGACCTTTTTGGTGAAAAAATAGGAAATTTTGGTTGTTTTTGGTGAAAAATCATAATGGGGGACCATGATGATTTTTTTTTTAATTTTTCATAAAATATGGGAAAAACATAAGGGGGACCATTAGGAAAAAATTTAAATTTTTTCAGGAATGGGGGAACTACCCCGGCTTCCTCCCCCCCCCCCAACTACGCCACTAACAAGTTCTTATATAACCGATTTTTTGAAAAAAATTTGAGGGGATAACCCTCTAATTTTTTAATTTTTACAAATTTTTTTGTTAAAAAATAATATATTTATCGTGTTCCCCATAGCCGAAAACCCCCGAGTACAAAAAATTAGACGGTTGGAGACATTTTTGAAATTCGCATATTATTCAATTTTTAGGGGGTAACCCCCTAATTTTTTATTTTTTACAAAATTTTTTGTTAAAAAATAATATCGCCATCGTGTTCCCCATAGTCGAAAATCCCTGAGTACAAAAAATTAGTGAGTTTGGAGATCTTAAGAAATGGCGTGCATATTTTTCAATAAAATTGGTTATTAAAACGATTGATCAATACTAGAAATTTTAAACTTTTCATGAGATTGGATGGAAAATTTATTTTGTTCAAATTTCGCTTATGTCGAAATCGTGAGGTCGAAATTCGAAATCGAAGCGAAATCGAAATTATGGTGTCGAAATTCGAAATCGTGATTTCGTGGCATCACTAGGGGGCAGCAAAATTTATGAAATTTTTCTTTAAAAAATCATAGGGGGGACCCTTATGATTTTTCCAAAATTTTTTGGAATTTTTTGAAAAAAATCATAAGGGGGGATCCTTATGTTTCGGACCACTTCGTATTTTGGGGTCTAGGGTCACAGAGGGTTTTTCATGTATGGTAATGAGGGAGGGACATGGATGATCCTGATCGTTTTTCTACGGGCGGTACAATTGTTCTCCTTTGCCCCTCCTCTTCTGACTATGTCCTCGTCTTATCTGGGAATTTTTTCTGCCATTGCTTTTATACTGCGGTGAAATTGTTTACCAAGTCTTATATATGCAGGACTTTCCACTCGAATAATGCTTTTATTGTCCTGAGCCATTCGCATATATGGATTAATTATAGACATCATGCAATTCGGACGGAATGTTTTCATTCTTTTAACTGTATCTTCTTTCTTAGGCCAGTCATATATGCAAATTCTAAAGTATAGGATGTCCAAAAATGCACTATTTCTATTTTTTACCCCCCTAGGGGTAATTTTATGCTTGAAACTAATTCTAATTGCGAGTATGAAAAATTATAAAAGCGACTTTTTAGACCCTGATTCAGGGAAAAATTTATTTTTTGAAGCGAAGATTATCCTGAATCAGGGTCAAAAAGCGCTTTCATTTTTCAATACGCACAATCGATTCCTTGCTTAAAATTATTCCTAAAGGGCTATATTTTGAAAAAAACGAAATTTTTTTGGATACTCTATAGATAAAACTATTGTGTTGTCAAGAAAGTCTTAGAGTATGCGTATATGAATTTTTCCTACTTTGATTTTTTTTAATTTTGAAGTTAATTATAATCTCAGGCAAAATTTATTCGATGACAGCGGGAGTCGAACCTGCAACCTTTGAGATCTGAACCCAGAACACTACCACTACCCCATCAAATCATTGACTAGTGTCTTCTGAAATGTTTTTGACCAAAAACAGCAGAAAACACAAAATTGACCGAGATATGCAAAAAATCAAAATAGGCAAAAGACTTTCTTGGTAACAAAATATTTAAACTTCTATAATAATTTACCTTTCAACATTTCCATCTTCATCTTCGATAACTGTAGCGATTCCATGCATTAAAAATGGCCAATCGATGATGCGTACTTCAAGAACATATCCATCATAGACTTCATCTTTAGTCGGATCCATATCTTTCAATGTAATTTTCTTTAATGATACTAAGCTGGGCGGCTTAGGCTTAGGAGAATTTGGCGGTTTTTTAACTGTCATGGAAATAACGTTTCTTCCCTTATTGATATACTTTTCCTCCATTTCCATAAAAGTTTGGCGATGCTTAGTAAGCAACAATTTTCTTTGAGGACTTGATCGAATTTGATCCCAATTTTGAGTAAATGAAGTTGCGACTAAAATCAAATTTACATTATACTCTTTAAAGGTCCACTACCACCATGTGGACTTTAACGCATACCGTAGGTTTTTTATGCGTATTAGGGTAATTTTTAGGCGAGGAACACGAATCTGAAGTCGAAAAAATCTGAAAACCTTTTCTTTCACCAGTAAAAGCCATCAAAAATCACCTATTTTTAGGGTTTTTACTATATTTATTATACATTATGTTTATTTTGTTTTTGAGAATGCTATAGAAATGCGAGGCAAACAAAAAGATACCGAAGAAAGTGAACCCGAAGAAGACATGGAACTTGACATAAAGACGAGGAAGATAATGTGGAAGATAGCGAGGAAGAATCCTCTGATAAAGAAGAAGAATAAAAATGGCATTATAAAAAATTTTTCGATTTTACTCTATTTTTGACTACTTTTACATCAATTTGTGTGAATAAAAATTAGTTACTTCTAGTAAAAAATCATCGTAAGTCGAAATTAGGATGTTATGCACTATCTCGAGTATGTATGGTAGAGGGATCGAAAAGTCGATTTTATCGAAGTGCTTCAGATTGATCATTTATACCACAGAAATCGTTCGCAGGCCAAAAGCGGTGATAAGAGAAAATCCCAAGAAAGGGATTGGATTTTTTGGAAGGAATTGGTCCTTTTTGAAAGAGATCAAACATTTTTGATAGGGGTTGTCAATTTTTTTTAAAGAGGTCGGCCTTTGTTGGGTTGGATCAGATTTTTTTTTGAATGAATTAGATTTTTCTGGATATGGTCGGCCTTTTTTGAAAGAATCGGCATTCTTTGAAGGGATTGGTCTTTTTTAAAAGGGATCGCCTGTTTTTGAAGGGATAGGCTTTTTTGCATGGGATCATCCTTTTTTGGATAGGATGAAATTGGACACCTTGAACCCTTTGCACAAAAGTCGTAAATTCTAGCAACTAAAATTATGTAATCAAAAATCAAACCTGTTGATTCATCCTGCTGTTTGTTTTTCTCTTTGAAAATCATATATACTTTCTCTAACATAACTTTATCCGGAGAATCATAAGGTAAAAAGCAAGGTAATTGTTTCTTTTCGCTTTTTAAACCAGCTTCGAACCAATGAATACATTTTGCCTCATCTTTCTTGAATACAAAATAGTACGACGCTTTTCGATAGAGTATTGCTGGAACTTTATCGTGGTCTTCAGGAGCAACAGCAAGGAATGCATCATATGCTTTGATACTTTCTTCGGTTTGGTGGTCTTGTGTAGCCAAAGCAATGGCATGGCCATATAGAATACGAACCGATTTCGGATAAAGCTAAAATATATTTCAATTTTTCTGACGGCTTTTATTTAATTCGGACACACAGACAAGTACAGTAGTGAAAAAAATTTAAT
The DNA here is from genome assembly GCA_034698545.1 of Acrobeloides obliquus. Lineage (NCBI taxonomy): Eukaryota > Metazoa > Nematoda > Chromadorea > Rhabditida > Cephalobidae > Acrobeloides > Acrobeloides obliquus. Next base: position 13,463 of record JAQGBS010001948.1, read on the forward strand.
GCACTAATCTTTTAATTTCGACTAAAATTGCCAACTTAGAGGTGATAAAAGGTGAGGCCCTAAAAAATCAACATAGTCCCCCATATATTCTTTTTTGCCCTACCTTTGGTCGGCTGAAACATAAGGTAGGTCCTTTATAATTTTTTTTTGATCCTTTTGCCTGGGAGGAGGCAGTAGAGATGCCGATAAAGCTTAATTAGCTTAAAAGGTCATCTCGATCAAAGATCACTTCTGGACCAGAAAAGTGATTCTTTGAGAAGCACAACATACGCCAACATCATGAAGATCCGATGAAGCTGATAACTCTAAGAAGTCTCTCAAGGTTGTATCATCCCCGATCCTGCCAATGAAGTTTATATAGAACAATCTGTATACTTAATTGAACGAATTGTATGTAAAACCACATAGCACTGAGCGAGAAGAAGCTGAATAAGAAGCAGAGACATTCCTTGATGTCTTATCTCACAGTTTTTATATTACAACTTCACTTGAATCTTATAAGCTTTTTGTGTATTAACATTTTAACCTTATTTCTAATAAACTGTATTCCAAGTTCTACCCCTCCTTACTCAACCATAATTGCAACGTACGCAGTAGCCAGAGAAGCAATAGTGACGAGTGTGGGAAAAGGCAGAGAGCTATTTACAACCATATGGGAAATGATATATTTGGAAAGATCATGAAAAATGGAGCATTTTTTGTTTTTACGGCATGTTCTGAATTGTTGTAGTTTTCGAGATAATTGCG
>JAQGBS010001949.1:0-14204 GCA_034698545.1 Acrobeloides obliquus
TGAGCATATAACGAAGGAGTTTGAAACTCAAAAGTTGTGTATTAAAACGAAAATTCCTGCTCTGGCGGGAATTTAAAGTTTAATTGCTTGCACACTACCTTTAAAGCATTTTAGGAATTTGTACCAACCGAAACAAAAGTTGAACTAATCCATCGACTGACCGGCAAATGTGGCGTCAAATCAATTGAGGCAACAAGCTATTCCCATCCTAAATGGATTCCACAAGTATAATTGTAAAACCTTGAGTCTATGAACAATTTTTTATAGTTAGCTGACAATAACAAAGTGTTATCGCAAATCCAAAAGAATCCCGACACCACGTACCGTCTTTTCATTCCATCGTTGAAAGGGCTGCAAGACGCGGTTTGTTTTGCCTATCTTTTAATATTAAACGAGAAATGTCTGTTTGTGTCACTGAATTTTGTAACCTTAAGTTCAATCCCGTGACGAATTAGGTTTTTATAAAGAGCTCTGTGAGAGAAGAAAAACGATCCAAAATCATGGGAGTATCCCTTCTGTAAAAATTAAAAATTCAATTTTTCATTTTTGTTTACGATTCCTTGAGCTCGGTCTCCCGGTTCTATGCTTTAAAAACTGTATCAAAACATTTAGATTGAAAACGGGCATGCTCAAGATATTGTCTCCATTATTGCTCCGACGGAGTCTTTATGCAAGTAATATTTTATCTAGTTTAGATATATTTGTTCGCTTTCCGTTGTGCTGCAAGAGTTTTTTAAATATTTTTAAAAAGATATGAGCATAGTTTATCAGTAAGGGGGTACACTGGTCTCTCAGGATGAATGGCCAGGGGGTACATGATAGAAAAAATTAATGCATTCAAAAAAAATTGTATGTTGTTAACTTATATCAGTAGATAGGCTTGTCGACACTCAAAATGACGCCGGGAAAAGCAAAAGAGTGCAAATTGATAAAAAGCAAAAAAGTGTAAATGATGAATTGGAGGACGTACACGAACCCTCATAATGAATAGATGAATGACTATAATGCCGAAAGGTCTGAGGATGAGTGTTGAATGGGTACTGTACCCTCCCCCCCTTGGCGACCTATGAATATGAGTAATTTTTTGTGAACTTGATATGGTGATTTTAGAGCAAATATGAACTGCAGCATTGAAGAAAGCTTGAATCGCGTAAAGAAAATGGCTGAACTTGCTTCGAAACACGGTATCAGGCATTGCGGAGGTATTGCAATGGCCCTTGGATGTTCATATGAAGGTAAGGTGTCGCCTACGGCGGTTGCGAAGCAAGCTGAACTTTTAATGGAATATGGATGCTCAAGAAGTGAGATTTTTAAAATTATTCGATAATCTTCGAAAGTGTTCAGTTGGTATTGGTGACACTATTGGTGTCGGGAATGCTAGCTCAGTAAATGCGTTATTTGATGAACTCCTACGTGTCGTACCGGCTGAAAAAATTACTGTCCACTTTCATGATACTTATGGGCAAGCATTGACAAATGTTCTTGTGGCAATCGAGGTAAGAACGCCTACCTAACTTGTCGTCGCTCAAAAATGTAAGAGCCAAATTTTTCGACGTCCAGAATTGTAAGATTATGTTTTAGCCAGACTAAAATTATAATGTAGTCTAAGTTTGTAAACTTTAGGTGGAATTTAACATATTTTTCGAACATAATCCTATTTTAGAGAGGAGTACGAATCGCCGAATCAAGTGTCGCCGGTCTTGGGGGAGGTCCTTATGCAAAAGGAGCTACAGGAAATTTGGCGACAGAAAACTTGGTCTATATGCTACATGAATTAGGTTTTAACACGGTATAAACTTTCTACGGTTTTTACATGATCTTCCATTTTAGGGTATTGATCTTGACGAGATGGTTGAAACGGGCATGTGGATTTGCAATAAAGTTGGAAAACCAAATATTTCTGCAACTGCTAACGCTATGTGGGCCTTAAAAAACGATACTAGAAAAAACGAGCTTCCAACGGCTCCTTTCTTAAGATGAATTACAACAACGAATATAAAAAAATATGGGCGAGCTATTCAAAAATTTGTTTATATCTTTTTTTTAAATTTTTTTATTTGTATAAATAAAAAGTTTTACTAATATAAGCTATTATAAAATAATAATATAAGCTATTATAAAAATTTGCTGTGATCACCAAAGTATTGACTGATTTCTCCCAAGTATTGAAGAATTCAATTCATACAGTCTTCATTATCTAGAATAAGAGTAGTGATGTGCGCTCTTTTATGAAAGTTTTTAAAGGTGTTAGAGCAGTGATGTGCTTATTTTATATTGCACCAAATTTGAATAAAAAGGTAAGCATATGATTTTTGCCACTTTTTAGAATAGATTTATGTCACACACTGGCAGAGATTCTATGTCACCAATTGGCATTTGCCCTTTTGAGTAGGGGGAGCGAAGATCATAAGGGTACCCCTTATGATTTTTTCGAAAAAATTTTTGCTTAAAATTGACTATTATTGACAAAAAATTAATCATCTTTGAGAAAAAAATGGAAATTTTTAGCAAAAAAGTTCACTTTTTCCCTTCCGATTCGAATTTGAGTGGAGGCAATTGGCATCCCCTATTCACCTATATTTTTAACACACAAAAAACTGCCGATTACAACGGTAGCTTTTGAATCACCGTCATATTAATCTCCAAAAAATTACAAGATAAATAGAGGTAAGGTTACATCACTCATTCTAAAATCTAAAATTCTAAAATCTCGGATTCTAAAAAAAATTTCGGAATCCAAATTCCAGATTCTAAATCTGAATTTGGATTCTGAATCTGAACCCGAATTCTGGATTCTGTATCCGAATTCGGATTCTGAATCCGGATTCGAATTCTGAATCCGAATCTAGAATCCGAATCCAAAATCCGAATTTAGAATCCGAATTCATGATCCGAATTCAGAATCCAGATTCAGAATTTGAGTTCAGAATCCGGAATTTGGATTCAGAATCCGAATGTGATTTTTTTTAGAATTTTAGATTTTAGAATACAGTAGCGAAAAAAATGAAATCCCAAAAAGTTGGATCATTGTCTTGTTGGAAAACCCAATTGCCAGGATTGTTTCTGCGCCAATACGGGAGCAGGTGATTGCGCAGAATCGCACGATAATCCTCATCTGTCATCCTTCCTTGAACTCGAACAATAGGACCCAAACCACGAGCATGGAAACTTATTGAGGGTGTTTCTATTTTTTTCCGCTACTGTATGTGTTGTAACCAGAGGTAATCATGCATTAAATAATATATACACTCAAAAAAGTTAACAATCTGTTCTTGGCTTAAATCGTTATAACTTGTATAAAATTTTGAAACTTTTAGCTCTTCTAATATCGGTCGATTATCTATCAAAGTACAGGCTCTCAATGTATCGCATAGAACTTCAGAATAAAACGGTTGTATCTCATTTTCTATGATTTTGTTCAAATCAGTTTTAACGATTATATCATGTAGCATTATATTAGTAATGGCACCATTAATTACATAAGGTAACCGACCAAGAATAACTTCTATCAATGTTATACCTAAACTCCATACATCTGCTTGGATATTATAATAATTTGTATTAAATCGTTCAGGCGCCCAATAGAGAGTTGTGCCGGCATTAGTACTTGCCATAGAATTGACAAGAACTCGAGATTCTCCGAAATCACAAACTTTTACATCACCTCTGTAATTAACTAAAATATTCTCTGGTTTAATATCTCGATGCATTATTTGTTCGGCTTTGCAATCCAATAAAGCATTCGTAATTTGTATAAAAATGTAACCAATAATTTCTTCCGGTATGTTTTGTCCATTTATATGTAACAAACGATACAACTGTTTTAAAGATAAATCCATCAGCTCCATACATATAAAAACATATCCAGCATGTAGACCTAAGCCATAAAATTGAACAATATTCGGATATTTTTGTAATTTTCTACAACTTTCGACCTCTCTTAACATTTTTCTATATTCGTCGTGCTTTTCTTTAGCATCAAAACGATCGTATGGTATCAAGATTGGTTTGATGACCATGATTTTATTTGATGGTTTATGGCGACATTTATCGATTCGGTGTCTTGTTACTGCCAATAAAGAAAAGTCTTCTAAATCTTCCCATTTAAATTCATAGACTTCACTGTCATCCGGAAATGTTAATTTGTTGATATTTTCAAACATATGAGCTACGCGATAAAATGTTGCTTGATCAGTTTGTCGTAGATCAAGAAAGCCGATTCGGTCACGATCGTATGTTAAATTACTCGTAGATGCTGTAAAGTTCGTTACTATAGTATTGTCGGTGGCTTCAGTGATGGTTCGATCTCGAAATTCACCACTTAAAGTCGTCGATATTAATCGAGTTTGTTCAATTATTTGAGCTCTCCTTCCTCGATAAACTTTAACTCCTAACAAGATGGTAATTAAAATCATCACACTTAAACCAGATATAATCAATGAGATTAATAAAGCTTTATTGTCTGGCGGTTTAGGTTTATGTGGAACTGCTAAAAAATTTTAGATTATGCATTTGTGTAATAAGTAAAAGTATGTGATACCAGGCTGCGAAAATGGGGCTGCGGGAGCTGGTGGGGGCCCAACAAGGACCGAGCTTTTCTCTAAGAGCTTAAAAGCTAGAAGCCTAATTTCTTTTCTAAAATGTTGATGGGACCTCAATCTAATAAACCCACATCAAGGCCCCAGGACTTCATTTGAAAAATTGTTTTCTAGAATCGTTGGGAGCCCAAAAATCATGCATTTTTTGAACAAGTGCCAATTATTGGGTCTCCAACGCTTCAAGAAAAAAATTTTCAAATGAAGCCCTGGGCTCTTGATGTGGATTTATTAAATTGAGGTCCCATCAACATTTTAGCAAAGAAATTAGGCTTCTAGCTTTTAACCTCTTTGAGAAAAGCTTGGCCCCCTGTTGGGCCCCCACCGCCCCGCGGCCCCATTTTCGGAGCCTGTTTAAACCTACCACACTCAAAACTAAAGTTGTAGTGGAGGTCGAGTGGAGACGATTGACACCAAATTTGTGGGGCTATCCCTCAAAAAATTTTTCGATTTCAATTTTTTTAATAAGTAATATATGTTACTTATAAATTCAATTTTTTTAAATGCTACAAATTGGCTAATTTTTTCCACTCGGTGGTTTTCGGCTCTGGAGAACACGATTCCATTAAAATGTTTAATTTTGGCAAAGGGGATACCCCCTAATGGAAGGGGGTACCTCTAAAAAAATTAAAACATTCAATTTTTTAAAAAGTGCTGAAAATCAGCTAATTTTTTGTGCTCAAGGGTTTTTGGCTATGGGAAACACAATTCTAACAAAATTTTTAATTTTTACTAAGGGGATACTCCATAATAGAAGAGGGTACCCCCTAAAAATTAAGAAATTAAATTTTTTAAATCATAAAGGTTCCTCTTATAATGTGTCCCCTCCCCATGAGCCTTTGGCCCACAAGGGAGTGTATATGTTATCGGAAAATCTGATCCGGCCGGAAGATCAGATTTTCCTAGAAAAATATGATCATATCGACTTTCACGTTATAACGCGTTTTTTGAATGATTAATTTCTTTTTTAATCGAACAAAAAGTGAATTTTTGGCATTTTTCAACTCCTTAAAAATGGCTCAACAAATAAATTTTTCGATATCTTTCTTTAATAGTTTTAGGAAATCGAAGAGCATAAAATGACTGTAGATTATGAGGGTGGACCAAGAGATTTTATTGATGCATATCTCCAAGAAATGAAAAAACGGGAAAAAGAAGGAAATGTTGGTAAATAAAAAATTATTGTTTCATATTTTTACAACTTCTTTTTTAGACGAATTTACAGAACATCAACTGCTTATAATAATATATGACTTTGTCGTAGCCGGGTTTGAGGCTTTGACAACCTCTTCAAGGAATTTTATTTTGTTTATGCTACAGTACCCAGAAATCCAGGCAAAAATCCATACCGAAATAGATAGTGTTATTGGACGTGAAAAAGTACATTTTTAGATGTTTATCAATGAAAATAATTAATGTTTAGCAAATTACAATGGTGGACCAAGCCGGGTTACCATACTTAACTGCTGCTATACAAGAGCTTCAGCGTATAACAGTACTATTAACGATAAATTTCCAGCGAGAATTGTTAGAAGATGTTCAAATGGGAAAGTATAAATACCCTCGAGGAACCATTTTTATACCCCAATTTAATTCGGTTCATTTAGATGAAGATGTTTTTCCAGGTATAGATTAGAGACCGAGGCCAATGTTTGAATCTGTTGTGTTGTTGAACTACAGTTTTAACGTGCAAAACTGTGGTATTATGTTGTACAATAGAATATTCTGTTGTAAACTGTTTGTGTTCTCCAAATTCCTATAGATTCGAGTTCTCCGTGTCAAAAAACCCCGAGTACAAAAAAACTGCTGATTTTTTAAAATTCAAGTTTTCCCCAGGAAGTAAGAACTCGAATTTTCAAAAAGTTTCCCCATTAGCTGATTTTTTGTACTCGGGGATTTTTCAACACGGGGAACTCGAATCTGAAGGAATTTTTTGATTTTTTTACTAGAAGTTACTCCTGTGATGGTCTACTCCTTAAAAATGTTTCACAACGAAAATAGCCTAAATCAGTGCCAAAGAAATTTTTCCATGCTTCCACAAGTGCGCAATCGATTCTCCGCCTAGAACAACCCCTAGAAAGCCGGTTTTTCGGCGAAAATTCGAATTTTAGTTCATTTTCGCGTTGATACACCCCATTCCCTGAGTCAGGATCATGTAAGCGTTTTTACGTTTCGGGAATGCGCGTAATCGATTCCCGCATAAAATTACTCCTATAGGGTTGTTTTTAGAAAAAATTTTTAGGAAAAATCTTCGGGTCCAAAATTCATGTAAATAGTCTCAGAACTTTCTGAACAACCCAATACAGTTGTTAAAAAATGAAAATTTAGATCCAGAACGCTTCATCCCGGAACGACATATCTATGAAAACGGAGCCTTCAAGAAAGACAATCGAATTATGCCATTTTCCATCGGGAAAAGATCTTGTTTAGGAGAAAGTTTAGCCAAAATGGAGCTATTCTTACTTTTATTGCATCTGTTACAAAAGTTTGAATTCCAGCCAGAAATTCCGGGAAACCCTCCGCCCTTTAAATATGATGCCGGATTTGTTCGAACCCCAAAACCGTTTAAATGTTTGGCTGTTCCAAGAAAATAATTTTTTAAGGCTCTATTGCATACTCAGCGTTTTTCAAAAAATTTTCGATTTTAATCAATTTAAAAACATTTTTACGTTGGAAAATTTTCAAAAAAATCTGACGCCGAGTATGTAATAGAGCACTTAAACTTGTAAATTTTTTGATTTGTAACTTTTTAGTTTATGCACTATTTCCATACTCTCCCCGAATTTGATTTAGTATGTAAAATATTATTGTCTGGTTTTCTGATTTTGGTGTTGATGCTTTGTTGTCTCCAAATTAATGACCAAATTAGTTTCAAAAAATTTTTTCTATCAAAACAATTTTGACGATAAGATGGCATGATAAATGAGTGTAATTTTTTTGACAATCAAGTTACCCATTTATTTTAAAACAAGAAACATACAGTGAAACAAAACCAAAGGAAGAAAAAAGGTACTTTGTGGTTTGTATGTTATGAAACAAATTAAATAGAGATTTTTCAACCTTACGAAACATATGAATTAGGAATTTTTCAACTCATTGAAGCACTTAAATATTTCTTCTTCAATTCCTGCACCATTCGATTTCATATGTCGAAAAACCCCTAATCCCAAGTTTTTAGATCATAACTCGTCAAACTGGAGGAGTTAGAGCAATTTTTCACGATTTGAACTCCTGAACCAGGGTCAGAATCGCATTTTCACGTTGCGTCGATGCGCGCAATCCTCGCATAGAAAAACCCCTAATGAGATCGGTTTTGAATCAATCGGATTGAAGATAAAAGCTTTGTGGACGGAAGGACGCACATTAGCAAATTAAAGAAGTTAGTTTATAAATATTTAACACGGAAATACTCCTTCAAATTTCCGTTATATTTTGTTATTTTAAGCTATTCTTATCAAAATTCACTATTTTTTAAAAAAGTTATTTATAAAATAAAAAGATTGTTAAATTATAAACAAAATTTAAAACCACGATTTTTATTGTGAACTTGGCTCAGTGGTAGTGCTCCAAGAGTTTAGGGGCCTTGGGTTCGAATCCCACCTGAACCGATTTGATTTTGCCTGCGACAAAATGTGCATTCCATGGTTAGACAACTGTTTTTAAAAGAGAGTGTATCGGAGCCAGGAGCCAAACAACCATTCTTCACCAAAGAGCAAAACCAAAGTGATTACAAATGCTAATCCCTTGGCTTCGTTCGAGCCGTGTTTCAAAATGTCTCGCCTTGGAGATGTTATCATACCGACGAATTTCTCAAGCCTCTCGGCTTTCCCATACCGGAGGCTTATTATCTCTGACGATTTTCGCTGCACATTTTTAAAATTTTGCATACAATTTTTGAGCGTGTCGCAACCGGAAAAATTATGTAGAGAAAATTGTCGGCGAAATATGTGCGGCAAAAAATATTCGGCGAAAATTGTTCTGAACCCTTGGTCCCTCTGTTAGGTCAAAATCGAAAATTTTAAATTTTTGCTAAAAAAATTTTCCTGGGAGTTTTCTCATTCGAAAAAGATGATTTTGATAGTTTTAAAATTCCAAAACCTCGTTTTTGGGGTGTTCTCATTTCTAGCCAACTGTCAACAGCCGTGGAATATTTTATATATCGAAAAATGTGTAGCAAAAATTGTCCGGAAAATTTTGTGCAGCAAAAATTTTCGGTAATAACAATTTGTATGCCGCCTTTTTTAGTTTAAAACATTACTTTGTATGACTTTCTTTTATAAAAACTATATACAGACAAACCATCTTCTCGAAATTAGGTATAACATGTTGAATGCAGTTTAAAAATTTTTAACTTGTCTAAAACACCTAAATAAATTTTTTCGACCAAATTTTATTTTTCGTCGATGTATTTCAACATGGCGAACATTTCTAGCGTGTTTTTGAAAAAATCCAAGAAAAAGGCATGGCTCCCCTTTGGTTTTAGGCGCACATATCATTTTGTAGCGATTTTTACATTTTTGGATTCACGACTCCTGAAAAATGACTTGATCAGGGATGTCGGCTAGGAATTCTAGTTCATTTCTACGTGCTACGAAGCTCCCGTAGTGAAAAAATGTTGAGCTAGAGCCCAAATAATGAATTTTGGAGGAAGTAAAAAATCGTTAAATTTTTTATCAATAATACAGGGTGGCCCAAAAAAATTGCAATTTTGCGAAACATCGTTTGGCGAAATCTTTGAAATTACAACTCCATAGGGGGAAAACTCTACCTAAAAACGGCGATTTTATGTTTTAAGGCGCAAAAACCGCTTTCAAATTCCGGAACCTCGTTAAATGAGTTTAGGTTTTCAATAAATTAAGTTTATCTAACGTAAAAACAAAACAAAACCACAACAAAAAACAAAATTACGACAAACCACTTAAACTTTATTAAAATATTGCTGAATCGGTTTTTGCGCCTAAAAACCATAAAAATCGCCGTTTTTAGTTAGGGTTTTCCTCATATGGGGTTGGAATTTCAAAGATTTCACCATAAAAACGATGTTTCGCAAAATTGCAATTTTTTTGGGCCACCCTGTATTATTATAATTTCATAAAAAAATTTCGAAACGAGATTAATATGGAGCTTTTTCAACTAGAAGTGTGCCACGTCGTTTTTGTTCCTCTTCGACAGCATCAAACAGGGCTTTGAAATTTCCTGCTCCGAAGCCCTAAAATTTAGAATAGAATTCAAATTTTATTTTTCTTAAAATATTCATTTAAGCGGTTAAACAAGTATTTTTGGTATTAGTTCGGATTAGAGGATCCACTTTTGAAAAAATTCATATTTTTTTGAAAATGGCTCTGGGATAATTTTATGCAGAGAATTTAAAAATTGCATTTCTAAGGACTGCTACTAATTCATTCTGCCGCCGGCCGAACGCATATCTTTGTATGGCTATTGGCATAACGATATATCAACGTTGGGCTAGCAGAAAACATCATTTTTGGTAAAAGGCACCACGTTACAACTGCTCAACCATAAAAAGATAGTTCGAAAATAAAAAAAATAGCTTAAAGCCAGTTCATTCTGCCGCGTTATGCCGGCAGAACGAATTATAGATGCTATCCTACTACATTAAACTGTAATGTTTGTTTGTCGGACGATCTTGGGAACGATAGATTTAACCTCCACTGACATTGCAAAAGTTGAAGGGGAGGAAGAGAGAAGGCGATTGACACCAAAATCATCGAAATCGGAAATAAAAATTTTTTGCCCTTGGCGGACCAAGGCAAAAAATTCGTTTAGTGTTTCGAATTAGTTGTAATTCGAAACGTTTAGCGCCTCGATCACCTGTTCGAGACGGTTAGCGCGCAGCCTTACTCAACTTTTTTTCGCTTGAAATTCACCCACTATTTTTCATTTTTGGTGCCAACAACAAGGTATTAACAAAGTTTTAATGTTGGGGGTCTTATTTCTCAAATAATTTTTTTCCTGTATGGATTTTTCGATGCGGGAATCCAAAAAATGCACGTCCGATGTCGGAAAATTTTTTCTTGACCCTATATCGACTAGCATCTTGGCTCAAAGAGGAGTTTTTTTATCATACGTGGGCAAGGGGTGGGTTGACCCACCTCCATATCGCCGCAAGAGGGTCAAATTTAGACAACATGTCGCAGTTGGGTGTGATGGACGAGGGAAAAATTGTATCGCAGGTCGGCGCGTCGCGCCGACCTGCGATACAATTTTTTATGTATGAAATGCGATACGCTTTTTTGGTCGACAAACGTATCGCATTTGGGTCTTCGACCTACCCCCCCCCCTCTTGCCCACAAATTGATACCAATTTGGCCTGAAATTTTGTAATCGGGGGTTTTCGGCTGGCGATGGTTTTGTTCGACTCACAAAACCATCGTTTGTTTGGCTCACAAAACCATCGCCAATCGATTCATCATAGCCGAAAACCCCCGCCTACTAAATTTCAGGCCAAATTGGTATCAATTTGACTTTTAAAAAACCCCTCTTTGGGCCAAGGTGCTAGTCGATATAGGGTCAAAAAAAAATTTTCAGAAATCAGGAGCCAATAAATTTGCTTGTAAAATATGAAAAAAACAACGTAAAAAACTGTAAAATGAAATTTATAAAATGGAAATTTTACATTTTACAACTAAATTTTACATTTATAGTTTACATTTTACAGTTTTTTTGTAAAGCCAAAATCGTTGGTTCATTTTACATTTTACCAAAAAATCGAAGTTTCTCGGATTTTTTCGAAACTACGCTAAAAATGTTCTTAGTGTTGAAATACATCTGCCAGAATCGAATTTTGGTCGGAAAAATTATCTAGGGTGTTTTAGACAGGTTAGAAAATCCAAAAAATCAACGTAAAATCGGGTTTTTGAGCTTCGGATAAGGTTTTGAATTTTTAGGGTCCTTGGATTGACTCTAAAGACGTTTAAAAATTTTCCCATGTGTAAATTTACTAAATAAATTCAACTTGAAGCCCAATTTAAGGCAACATTTGATCGCTCAAAAAATTTTACACTTTTTTTCCATTGAAAAAAGTGTAAAATGAAAAATATAAAATAGAATTTTACATTTTTCATTTTATAAGCAAATTTATTGGACCCAGGAGTGCGTTTTTTGGATTCCCCGCATCGAAAAACCCATATAGGGTTTTCTAGAAAAATTCTTATGAAAAGAATTTTTTCAGAAACATAGCACTGTCATTTGCGGCAGCTAGAGCTGTCAGAAAAGTGACAAACCATTGTTTGTGCAATTATCACATTTTGTGACTAAAAAGTTTTTCACTAAGTTTTTGCTCTTTGATAAGTTCGACAGAAAACCAGACAACGAAGAAATTTATTATTATTTTTTCGGCTGAAAAAATAATAATAAGTTTCTTCGTTGTCTGGCTTTCTGTTGAACTTATCAAAGAGCAAAACTTAGTGAAAAGAAAAGTGAAAAACTTTTTTTCACAAAAAGTGACAAGTTTGTCACTTTTCTTACAGCTCTAGCGGCAGCTAATGCTTAGTAGTATCGGCTCTTTATTTCTTGGCTTATCCCAATCCTGGTGTAGAAAAACCCGGCTACAAAAAATCAGACGATTTGGAAATTTTATTAAAAGCTTATTTATCTCAAGGGGTAATAAACTCGAATTTTCCAAATCATTTGATTTTATTTTTTGCATCCAGGCGATTTCGGCATGGGGAACTCGAATCTGAAGGAATTTTTTGATTTTGACCATAGGGCAGTGGAGAAAATCGATCGTTTGTCAAAAATTTGTGAGTTGCTAATTTGTGGGCTGTATATACTAAACGAATTTTCCAAATACTGTATGAAAAAAATTACATTGAAGTTATGTCTTTGGATTATTTCAATAAATAATGTGGGCCTATCTTGAACAGGTCTTGTAAAAATTTGTAGCAAGTAGCCATCACTATCAAAATCCATCAGAATTTTTAATCGACGAATCTGAAAATTTATTTGAACGCTATTGAGATGAAACCAACTTCTGCTAAGTCTTCGATAACATTTAAATTTGCATATTTTAGACGCAATTCAAGTTGATCATAATAACTATCGGGAATTGGTAAAAATTCTACACCTTTTCGACGCATTTCGTCAATGGCAACAATTATATCATTAACGTTGAACGCTATATGTTGAATTCCAGGACCTCCGTGATAGTCTAGGCATTCCTAAAAACTTTACAGGGTGTCGCAAAAAAGTAGAATTTTGAAATTTTTTGGGGTCAATTTTTCGAAAAAATATTTTTTCTAAAAATGTCATTTCTAGGGGTAAAAATAGCTGAAAAATACGAATCCGACGTCCAAAAATTTTTTTGACCCATAAAAACCCCTTAAAATGGCTAAAAAATGTTAAAGTGGTTTAAAAAATTGACCCCAAAAATTTCAAAATTCTACTTTTTTGGGACACCCTGTAATTAAAGGGAAGGGCCGATTGAAGCGAGTTATCGCAAAAATTTTTTACAAACGTAAAAATGTTCGAAACGATGAAAGAAATACTGTTTTCGAGAAAAAATCGAAAAAAAGTGTTGGTCCTTTTTTTGTTTTTTGATCTCTTTTTAAGGCCAAAATTTTTTTCCTCAAAAACAATTTTTTTATCGTTTCGAACATTTTTTACGTTTGTCGAAAAAAATTTTTGGGTGTTTTTTGTGTATTAGCTCTAAGATCTCGAACTTATGATGAAGAAAATACCTGGATTTGTCCTCTTCCACGATGACTATTCGGAACAGGCTCAACTAGTGTAACTTGAGTATCGCGTTTAGAATTAGCCACTAGTAACGCTTTAAGAGCAGAAAATTGCGTATGTACAACTTTGTCGTCAATTGACCTAAAAACTCAAACGAACAAGTTTGAATAAAGAAGCTATTTACCAAAACCGTTTCATATTTAACATTTTCTTATACCAATCTGCAACATCATCAAGCGCTCCCTGTGGGTGATTTTCAACAACATGATCAAGGCCACATACCGGAATAGAATCCCTAAAAATTGAATTTCATGCAGCAAATTTTATTAAGCTTACAATCTTGAAACCAAATTAAAATTAGATGAAGGTTTATATCCAGGTAGAAATATGCCCGAGTAGTCAATATGTTGAATCCTATAAAGATAACGGTACTAGTTGGATCAGAGGACCCACTTTTCGAAAAAATGAATTTTTTTTAAATTACCACACTAGAGGGTAATTTTATGCGCTGAATTCAAAAATCGCACTCCCGAAGGATGAAAATGCTTCCTGGGCTCAAAAAACAAGATGAGACACATTAAGTTCACATTTTCTTGCGTACATAAGACTAGGGCAAGACATTAATTCCGCTAAATTTAATTCCTGGACATTAATTCCGGACATTAAAGGTAGTGTGCAAGCAATTAAAATTTGAATTACCGCCAGAGCAGGAATTTTCGTTCTAATGCACAACTTTTGAGTTTAAAACTGAAACTGACTCCCTTCATTATATGCTCCTCAAATTTTTTCTCCTTAATAAGTTCGACAGACAGGCTAGACAACGATGTAATTTTTTCTCCCCTTTTAAAAGGGAAGAAAAAATTACATCGTTGTCTAGCCTGTCTGTCGAACTTATTAAGGAGAAAAAATTTGATG
>JAQGBS010001950.1:0-14202 GCA_034698545.1 Acrobeloides obliquus
TAAAGTTAACAATTCGAACAATTGATGTTTTTTGCAAGTATAAATCCTGCATAAGAATGAAAAATCAAAATGCAATTTTTGAGAAAAAATTCATAAAAAACGTGAAAAAAATAAAAGTGAAAAAATCAACATGAAAAAAGTAACGTAAAAAAAGTAATAGTGCCCTAAATCTGTTTGGAAACCAAATGCAGATACTAGAAATTTCTAGAAAATTTTCGTTTCAATAACCCAAAATGATGTTCAAATTGAATAATTTTGGTGCCATTTCATTCGTTTCATTGAGTTGAAAAATGCTATATTCATTGAAACTTGAGCTATCTCCAAAACTATAACGAAAGCAATCATTTGCATTTGTACACTGCATATTATTCACAAAATTTTTGAAAAAAAATTTTCGATAAAAAACATCCGCTAATACCGCGAAACCTTTCGAAATTTACCAAGTGACATCGAATTTACCTTTTTTTTCATTTTTCTCGATTTTTCGACTCAAAATTTAGCCAACGATCTCAATTAAAGTTGTTTATATTCACATTTTGGACACTTTTAGCAAAAAATTTCGAGCAAAATCGTTTAAAAATTTTTCAGTTCTCTATATAAATGTGTATAAATTCTTTAAAAATTTATTTGTAAATCTTTTTTTATTTGGTCCCATAAATATACAAGCTTAGTGGGCGAATCGATAATATCTTTCTCACTCACTACATGAATAAAAACTGAAAAAAATTGATATCACGTGGACAAAGTCATTTTTATCTGTTAGTTTGTAAAAGTAAGTGCTGATAATAGCCGCGTACTTTGTAACCAAGTGTTTTTAAAAGTAATATCTAGAGAAATTACATCAGACATACATACAGGGTGATCCAGATGAATATAAAATGGAATAAAATTGACGTTCATAAAGTTGACATGAATCAAGTTGACAAGATAACGTTGAGGACACGAGATACGACTTCTATTTTGTCCATATTACATAATTTGCTTGATTTTCAATGCCGTTTTCGATGTGCTCTACAAAATGGCGTTATTATTTTTCAAAAATTTCTTTTCAGATTTTCGCTTCAATACACAGGCTTATTCAAAAATCATGAAAATATTTTAAAGATAAAGTCGTCGCGTGATTAGCAACTTGCGAAAAATCGCATATGAAAATCTTTTTCCTATTCTGAAATATTGAGTTTTATTCCATTATATATCACCTTGTACTTTCGCTAAAATCATCATATTCATCATTACAGTTGTGGAGGTCCAAAGTTCTTTTTCTGTTCGCCGATTTTTGTCGACAATAAATATTTAGTCATTTTTAGTATGAATGATTGATTTGCCAAAGTTTCATTTTTTTGGATAATGAATGTGTTTTGAAACTATTTGTATTTTTTTATAAAACGTTAATGTTTTGATATGGAGTTAGAAGGAAAATCATTTCCATTCTTTACCCACCCAATTTTTGGAAGAAAAAGATGGGAAAGACTTATTACAACAGACTTAGTTGCAAGAACAAAAAAAGATCAACGAGTATTTTAGGAGTCGCACGGTGTTCGAAAATGAGAAAAAACGGTTTGACAAAGGAAATTCAAATACATGTTTGAATTCATATGATCCTTGATCAATCGTTTCAATAAACAGCATTTTATTGATTCAAACAAGAAAATACTCGGATTTTTGACACAAATAAAACTTGATGATACAAAACATTAAAATAAGTGCTTTTTTAGTCAACAGAGTCGAGTTTTAACTAATTTTTGCTTGAATTTGTCAAAGAGTATTTTCGAAAAATACGTAATTTTCAACGCCAAAAATGGGTCGCAAATCAAAGAAATTGCTTCGTAACTTTGTTTTCTAGGTTTGAGGAATTCTTGGAACTTATGCACTTTAACCCCCCCCCCTCATGGTCGTGAGGGGGGGTGCACTGATTTTTTTAAGAATTTTTCCTCGTGAAAAACTAAAAAAAGTCGGAAATGTTTGTTTTTTCGGCCATATTCACTTCTCACATTTACAAAAAATATTTTTTACTGGAACAACTTTTTAAAAAAGTCAGTGCACTCCCCCCCTCAAACCGTTGGGGGGGGGGGAGGGTTAAAGTGCATAAATGACGAATTTTTTGACAAAAATTACAGAAAATGACAACGATTTGGCTCTAAGTTCGTTTGAAATTTCATAAATGACGAATTTAAGACACAAATTACAGAAAATGACAACGATTTGGAAGTTCATTTAAAATTCCCTATTTTTGAAAATTTTATCATGAAGAAATTCCTTGATAAAATTCTTGAATCAATAAAATGCTGTTTATTGAAACGATTGATCAAAGATCATATGAATTTAATCATGTATTTGAATTTCCTTTGTCAACCATTTTTTTCATTTTCGGACGCCGTGATCTTTTCGGTGCATTTTGATTTCAATGAAAACTGCGTTTTTATGAGGAGGAAAAAGAGCGATCTCTGACGTTAAAAAAATTGAAACCAATTTGAAGACTTCTTTTGTAGCGAGAATGGACGTTTTTCCCTGAATGAGGAAAGCATTTTGATGGTTCATTTTTACGCGCAATCGATTCCCCGCATAAAATTATCCTTTAGAGGGGTCATGTTGAGAAAAATCGAGTCCAAATCAATGCCGTACAGGAGTAAAAAGGGAGTTTAAGTTTGGAGGGAGGCCCTTGGACAAAAATTTCAACAAATCATAAACATTCCTTTACGTTTTTTCGAAATTTATCAAAAATGTTGAGCAAAAACATAAGAGGTATTAATGCATTTTTTCGAGTTTTTTTCTTCAAAAATAACCTTATTTATGTTTTTCGCAATTTTTTGTTTAAAATCAATCCTTTTAAGCTGAAAATGCTAATAAAATTACGAGTTCCGATCAAAATTTTTGTTGAAATACTTGAGTAAGGGCAAGAAAATAGGAACTTACTTGGTACTCAAATTGGCATTCGCGATCGTTCTACGACTATGGAGTCAACGCTACCAAGCCTCTAAATCTTATGACCTAAATTAGATTAGTAAAGACGGGTTCAAACCCGGTAAAAAGGTACTAGAGCTTTTGGCAACGAGTTTGTCGTTGCCAAAAGCTCTAGTACCGGTAAAAATCAAACCAAAACTATTTCTATCAACTTTATTTAACTTTCATACGCCCGTAAAAACCCGGTAAAAGAAAAAAATCTTGTGCTCTAACTGTTACAGAAAAATCCCAATAACACGATAATAGAGAATCTTGTGCCCTGACTGTTACACTCGTATGGATAAAATTTTTCGCACCTATCGGCGCGAAAAAATACAGTATAAAAATGGGATAAGATATTTTTGAAAACTCGAAAAATTTTGTCTTATGTTTTTGCAGCACTAGGACGGTACACACTTCACAAATCAAAAATTGGCGAATTTTTCACACGAATTTTGAATTTTGTAATGTGTGTTTACGGCCAAGGAAACCGACTACGACCTGAAAATTTCGATCACCGACGAGAAAATTAAACAAGTCAAGCAATTCTGTTACCTCGGCATCGAACTTGATCAGAAGCTAAGCTATAAGAACCATGTGTCACCAAGATCTAGAACAAATGCCGTCAAGCCATTGGAGCACTATGCTGAATCATCAGAAAGTAGGCGCCTATGAAGACCTTCGAGAAGATCTACAAGACCACTGTCGAACCGATGCTAACGTACACAATGACACCACAGAAAAAAGCCTCAGCTGTGTACTTTCGGCTATTGATCACCGGAAAACGTGACTAAATATCTCCCCATGTGCACAAAGAATATCAGAAACACCAAACTTTTTATGAAACCTGAGATTTCTGTGAGAAACCTCGTGACTAGACAAGGCCGTTTTGAAGTTAGCCTCCCCTTTTCCGATCACACCACCGTGCGGGCCTTAGGGTCGTAAAGCGCGTACGGCACTGGTCCCAATACATGTAAAAATCATAAAAAGTGCCCCTTTTTGAATCACCCTGTACCACCTTTGTTAATTAATCGATTTTTGAACATAAAATTCGTGTTCAAAACAATTTTTTCTTTGACCTTTAAACTGATGCAGAAAAATTTCGAAGAATGATGCAAAATAATTTTCGGGCATCAAAGATGCCCGAAAATATTCACTTTGAACGGTTCAATGTTTCGTTGAAAAACCGGCTGTTTCCATTAGCCTTTTTTATTGTTTACATAGAAATGAAAGTTGATTGCAATTTAAGTGCAATAAATCGTTATCACTAATTTTGGATATTCTTTCACCTTAAATTTGGGCACAGAACACACACGTTTGCCTTAGGAGTGTTCCTTCTTTTTATTTCTTTGTTCTGCTGTGTTTTTTTATTGCTGGATGCAGAAAAAATAAAGTAAAAAATTGTTTTCACATAAGAGATATATGACTCGAAGAGGGCCGAGAAGAAAAGTGATGGAAAAGCGGAACCGTTGTGTGAAGAAGAAGAAATTGTAGGAAGAAGGAATGAAGGGGAGGAGTGCATTCAGCTGATTTGATCTGTTGTCAAGAGGAAGGCTTTTACGTACTTGTTATGAAAATCAACTAGGAGAAGAAGAAGAACGGTGAAGATTGATAGGAAGGGACATACTTTTGTTGCATGCAACGAAGGAGAAACTGAAACACGAAGCTGTAAACACGAAGGAAGGCTGTGGTTTTTGAAAAAAATTAGTTTTACTTGACCATACTTTATTGTCATCATGAAGAGGCGACTCTCGGTTTCATCAATCATGGGATTTTTCGGTTTCTCTGAGGAATCTAGAGAGAATCAGGAGCCAGGTTGGTTTTCTTTTCATTTATGTACAGCCAAAAAAATCGTACTTTTGCGTTTTTTGTGAAAATTTTCAAAAAGTTTTTTTCAAAAATCACCTATAAGGGGTATTTTCATGCGAAAAGAAAATTGTCTTTAAACATTTCGCCAAAATAACGCTAAAGTACGCAAAAATACCTGTTGCATTTTTTGGCTCACTCTGTATTAAAAACCCTGAGCAAGTTCTTTGAGAGTATTTTTTAGCCAGGAAGACACGAATTTTCAGGGTGACCCACCGTTTAGCGTTACCCAGGTGCTCCAGTTATGCTATTATCCGGGTGGACATGAGTCGTGACCACCTCTTGTGGCTCAAAAAACATAAAACTGTTGCATTTTCAGCTTTTTTTCAAGAATTCGTTCAAAAATAACCTTTTCAGCGTGTTCCTGGCTAAAAAATACTCTAATGGATCATTTTTTGTTGAATTTAAGAAATAAAAAATTTTAACTTTTTGACCATGTTATTTGGGACACCAAAAGGGAACTCGCTCCAAAAATCCTGTTCAATTTTTGCCCGCGATTTTTGTTATTTTTCTTTTATGTTTTATGACTTATACACAAAATTCTGAAAGAATAATAAATTATGTCAAAAATCTGACAGATTGACCAGTCCCTGCTACAGTAATTGTTGCAAATTTTAGTAAAAACGGAGAGAAACGAATCGTTTGAAGGGAGCAAATATAGATATGTAACATTGAAAGCTAAAATAGAAGATTTGGAGAAAATGGAAACTGTAGTGTTTAATTTTACCGAACAAATTGGACAAATTACACATGAAGAAGGTAAGCCATAGTAAAATGATATAAGTGAAAAAAGATTTTTCGCAGATGTCTATTTTGATGTGCCACAAGGACAGTTGAAGTTGCGCTACATTCGTCCAGATCGGGTAATATTATAGGGTGTAACGAAAAAAAATCGGAATTTTGGCGATTTTTTCATGTTTTTCATGGCGATTTTTTCACTTTTCATGCCTTGTGTATGTATAAATATTATTATTATGTTTTTCGACCCGAAAATTTTTCAAAAATCCTAAAATGATCCATATAGAGGTAATTTTATGCGGAAAATCGATTGCGCGCATTCCTGAAGCTTGAAAATGCTTCCCAGATCATGAAAGTAAGTGTGTAAATTTGTATTTTTTGCTTTTATATACATACTTATTTTCCTGGATCAAGATCTGAGAAGCATTTTTAAGCTTCGGGAATGCGCGCAATCGATTTCCTGCATAAAATTACCCTTATATGATTGTTTTTAAGATTTTTGAAAAAAATTTTCCAGTTGAAAAATATGAAAAAATCGCCCAAATTCCGTTTTTTTGTTACACCCTGTATTTTTAAACGTTTAATAAATTTTACTCATGAAAATTTTATGAAAAAAACTCAAAGTCTTAACTTTATGAAAAAAATCACTGGCAAGAATAAATTTTTTACAACGAATTTTTTTAGCAACATGCCGAATTGATTGCGTATGAACAAACGAATGAATTTGGACCAAACATTTGTGAATACCGTACTTCCCGAATCAACGACCCTGAGATATTTCATGTAAGTTATTTTTTGACGAGTTTTGGTTAAAAAATATGATTTGTGCTAAAAATGGGGACACACGAAAAATTCTGTTATAAAACGAAATCTTACAATTCTAATAACAGTTTTGAAAGAAAAAAGTAAAATGACAATGGTGCTAAAAAATTGGATTTTGCACAAATTTTCTAAGTCTCAACAAATAACTCATTTCGAAAAAATTATTTATCTAGATTCGATCACCTTATTTTTGCAAAAAAATTTTTATACAAACGTAAAAAATGTTCGAAACGATGAAAAAAAATATTGTTTTCGAGGAAAAATTGAAAAAATTTTGATTTTTTCTCGAAAACAGTATTATTGATTGAAACTCGCTGTCGAAAAAATTTTGAAAAAAATTTGTTGGGTGTTTTTTCGCCATTTTCAGGTGTTTTTTGGCCTTTTTAGCTGTAAAAAATTTAAATTTTTGCGATAATTTGCCTTAAACTCGGCGCTTTCCCTGTAAGCGATTTCCAACCAGTTTTTCATGGTCTAAAAAGTAGGTTCATTGGTGTTCCCCTCATAATGATCCTAACTATCTGAATTTTCTGATACTACTAAGCATAGGTCGGCAAGGTGAGGGGAGAAGGGAACCCCGATGAGGTGGTTCTCCATCACCTTATTAAATTCGGCTAATATTTTAACAAAAAAAGGACCTTTTTTTAGCTTGAGGTAGTCTTCTGACACTCAAGTTTTATGGACCACCTCATATGTTTGGCGGGGTTTATGCGTGATTATTCCTCAATTTTGGGTCCGTGTGTAGTGGGATCAGAGGGCGACTCCCCCCTTGCCTATCTATGCTACTAAGGATTAGCGAGCCCACTTAACGTGATTTTTTTCAAAAAATTTTTTTAGGTTTTTGTCTTTGGAAATGGCCTCTAGGGGTAACTTTATGCGGGAAATCGATTGCGCGCATTGACAAAACATGAAAACGAGTTTTTTGTGTGGAAAATGAGCCGAAAAAACTCGTTTTCATGCTTTGTTAATGCCCACAATCGATCTCCCTCATAAAGTTGCTCCTAAAAAAGTCATTTCCAAAGAAAAAAGCTAAAACAAATTTTTTAAACAAAAATTACGTTAAGTGGGCTCGTTAATCCTTAGTAGTATCAACTTTCTTTTACACCATGTTAAAAACTAGTTTCTTCTTTTTTTACTAGTCTCACCTGATTTCCGAATTGAAATTGGTAATCTCGATTTGAGACCACGTTGTTGACGGAAACTTTGTGCCAAACCCAAGTTGGCACATGCTCAATCATTCTCAAGGCTAACTTCAAAACGGCCTTGTCTAGTCACGAGGTTTCTCACAGAAACCCCAGGTTTCATAAGAAATTTAGCATTTTTGAGATTGTTTATGCATATGGGAAGATATTTAGTCACCTTTTCCGGTGATCAAGGCCGTTTTTTATAAGTTTTACGACTGTTTCCCCAATTGAAGCCACATTAGGAAAAATGATCAATGTCTAGTTTGATTTTAAAAATAATATACCAATATATTTGTTTGCTCAATCATTCTCAAGGCTAACTTCAAAACGGCCTTGTCTAGTCACGAGGTTTCTCACAGAAATCCCAGGTTTCATACAAGTTTGGCGTTTCTGATATTCTTTGGGCACATGGGGAGATATTTAGTCACGTTTTCCGGTGATCAAGGCCGTTTTTTTATGAGTTTCACGACTGTCTCCCCGATGAAAGCCACCTTAGGAACAATGATGAATGTCTAGTTTGATTTTAAAATAATATGCCGACATATTTGTTTTAGAAGACGTTGTCGATGACCTTGCCAGAATTGGGAG
Source organism: Acrobeloides obliquus (assembly GCA_034698545.1). Lineage (NCBI taxonomy): Eukaryota > Metazoa > Nematoda > Chromadorea > Rhabditida > Cephalobidae > Acrobeloides > Acrobeloides obliquus. The sequence goes on from JAQGBS010001950.1 coordinate 8,136, forward strand.
TTATCCGCAGGAAACGACGAACTTATGCCAAAGACCACGTGGTGATCAATCTGGATGAGATGGAAAATCTCGGACTGTTTATTGACATCATTGTAAGAAAAATATTTTCAAAACGAATTGTTAATCGAATTAAAATTTACAAATTTTTTCGAAAATGATCCTCTAAGGATATTTTTATGCGAGGAATCCAGATTTCGCATTCCCGAAACTCGAAATCTTTTGCTCTAACCAGAAATAGGCATGTAATTCTTGTTAATATGTGGCCCTGAAGAGGGTCGTTGGGATAAGAAAACATTAGCTACTCAAAAGTTTTCCCGCCAAAAGACGATTACGCAGGAATGCATACAGTGTTGTTGAAAACATATAAATACATACAAAAAACAACGAATGTAGCCTATTTCTGGTTAGAGCAAAGGTTTTCGTGTTTTGGGAATGTGAAATTTGGATTTCTCGCATAAAATATCCCTAGAGGATCATTTTCGAAAAAATTTTTAAACAAATTTTCGTCTCCCAAAGTGGAATAGTACCGGAATTTCTTTTTTTGGAAAATTTTCGCCAAAAATGACCAAATGGCGGTTTTTTAGAACACCCTGTAGTTGAAAAAATGCAATTTTAGATTGCAGCCGATGGATCGAATGATACCAAACAGATCGAGCTCGTCAATAAGCTGAAGAAAGACTTTGGAATTGATGATTCCAACTTGGTCTCCCTTTCATATTTGGACTTGCTGCGCAAGCATAAATCCTTTGACAGTGGGCTTGATGATGAGAGTGATCTCTTTGAATGATCCAGTTTATTTTATCCATATCAGTAACAGTTAAGGCACAAGATTTTCTATTACCTTGTTTTTGAGCTTTTTCTGTAACAGTCAGGACACAAGATTTTCTATTACCGGGTCGTTGAGCTTTTTTTCTTTTTAGAAAAATTGATTCGTTAAAGGACCAGTCTCCACTTTTGAAGAGTTTATGTCATGTGATAGAGCACAAAATTTGGTGCATTTTTTGCTTTTACGACACTACTTGAAAATCTAACGTAAAAAGTTATGAGCGAAAAAAATTTCAAACTAGTTTAAACATTGAAGCGAAAATAAAAACTTATGGTTAGATTTTCAAATAGTGTCGTAAAAGCAAAAAATGCTCGAAATTTGCGCTCTATTACTCCGGCATCAACTCCCCCAAAAGTGGACTGACTGGTCCTTTAAACAAAGCTTAATTTACGGGCTGCCTTATGTTTATTTTACATTATTTTTGCTCTTTTTGTAATTTGAATTGTCTTTGGAGCAAAAAATTGGCATTTTGTCTATACAGCAAATTTTATTCCGATAAGAATATTTCTTTTCTTATACTCATTTTTGTCTGTAGATTCATGTTTAGATATTGGTATTTTTAAATATTTTTATTTTACATGTATTTTTATTTTATTTATGACAATAAAAGCTGGAACTTTATTTTTTTATACCGCCAAAGTGGCATCAAGGAATAGTTTCGTCGGTAATAGTGTTTTCAACTGTGCTATTATAGCATTTATGAATAATATTAGAAATAATATAACATTTAATATATGCACGATCAAAACTTTCTTCTTGGCCTTTAAAGGACCACTGAACTTTTGAACGGACTTCGAGAATTTATTTTTAAAGAAAGAGGAATTTTTATACATCATTTTTTGTTTTTAAGGCACCTCTTGAAAGTTTAACCTTTTCGAGTTAAAGACGAATAAAATAACACGAAAATTATCCAATTTAAACATTGTTTTGGGTTATTGAAACGAAAACATGAATCAGAATTTTGGTTTCAATAACCCAAAACAATGTTTAAATTGGACAATTTTGGTGTCATTTTATTCGTCTCATAGAGCTATAAAAAATGTTTGTATCCTGGGATTCTTGGTAATGAAATGTATTTTGAAAGTTTTTTTTATTATGTGCAAAATAATACCCGAAACGAAAAAAACATGTATATGTTACATTATATACAACAAAAATGTATAAAACTGAATCATACATGGGCAAGGGGGAGAGGTCGGAAAACTCAAATGCGTTACTTTTGTCGAAGAAAAGTTCAGAAGTACTCCAATGAAGTCTCGATCTTACGAAAACAAGGATATCGAGGATTTGTTGTTGGTGCTCTTGGCGCTTGGTACCCAGGTAACAATGCTGCCCTCAATACTCTTGGCATTCGTACTTTGCGCCGACCTGCGACACATGTTATATAACAAAAAAGAGAGAACATGTAAAATAAGGTCGCATAGCGCAGTTGGATAGAGTACTGTTCTTTAATCTAAAGTACAGGGTTCAAGTTCCGTGTATGTATTTGGGATGGGTCGATCTCACCCTTTGCCCAAGTATGAACCGAATTGAGCAAGAATATGAATCAAGCGGCAGGCGCTGCCAAATGCGGCCTTTCTCTGTTTACTACACTTATTTCAACAAGAGGAACATAACGGAGCAACATGCAATTGTCGGAAAATAATACGAGAAATACCAAACAATGCAAAATCTATAAAATTTTTTCATTCATTTGTTTCTCACTAAATTATTGGGAGCTATTGTGGATGAAGGGAGTCATCCCAGGGTCAAAAATCGAAAAAAAATTTCTAAGATTTAAAAAAATGATATATTTAGGGGTAATTTTATGCGAAAAATCAATTGCGCACATTCCCGAAGCGTGAAAACCTCTATTTGACCCTTAAAAATTGAAAGATGCGTATTTTTTGGCTTAAGCCTAGGCTTAGACTTAAGTTTAGGGTTAAGCTGAAACCTAAGCTTAAGCCCAAGTATGAGTTTTCACGCTTTGGGAATGCGCACAATCGATTTTTTGCACAAAATACTCCTAAATATGTCATTTTTTAAAAGTTTTTTTTCGATTTTTTACCCTGGGGTGACCCCCTGATCCACAATAGCTCCAATTGCTTACGAATACGCTTACGAATAGTGTATTTGAATGTTGTTGCACTGCATTTAATGAAACATCATAGGATAAGTATATTCGTAACAGGGATAAAATTGTCGGCACGAAAATTGAAAAGCATGTCTAAAAAGTCAGGAATAGATTATTAGTTTTCGCGAGAATGCCACCTTGTAACGGTTTTCCAACCAGTCCAGCTTCAAGTCAACTAGTTCCCGCTTGCCAATTTCATGAATACTTGAGCAGAGGATTATTAGGAACATTAGATTCGCCGCAAATAATGGTAGCGAACTTGAGCATAACGTCGAGCTCAGTAGAAGTTCCAATGTCAACAATATCTTTAAAAAAAATATTATAGTCGAATTTTTTTCATGAGTAACACACGAGAACAACTTGATTGACACTCAGGGTCAGCGATATTGAAACGATTGATGAAACATTAGAAAATTCACAATTTTCGAGAAAATTTGAAAAAAATTTGGCGATTTCGAAATTTTTAATTTTTAACGAATTTTTCAATTTTTGAGGAAATTTTCAATATTGACAAATTTTTCAATTTTGAAAAAATTTCCAATTTTGACGAAATGTTCAATATTGAAAAAATTTCCAATTTTTGACGAATTTTTCAATATTGACAAAATTTTCAATTTTGACAAAATTTTCAATTTTTCCTGCAGTCAAAATTCAAAAATTCTTTCGAATTTGTGTTGTTCCCCATACCCGAAAACCCCACGAGTACAAAAGACCAGCCGATTTGGGGAATTTTTCGCATTTTTGCAACTTTTCGCTTCAATATACAGACTTTCCCTGAATCAGGAAGGCGTTTTTTCGCTTCAAAAATGTCAAATTCGGATTCCCCGCATGTTTTTACAACTGTGACGAAATTTTTAACGAATTTTTCAATTTTTGATGAATTTTCTAAAGGGGTGATTTCCAGAAAAAAAATTAAAAAAATTTTTTCACGTGGGTCCCCCCCCCCTATTGTGTTAGCTTCAACATGATTTACCAAAGCAACATTCCTATGTATCAACATTTGCTCGCATATAAATTCATAATCCATATTTGAAAAGATAAATCTAAAAATATCAGTAGGAAACAGCAGTTTTGGAACACGGCCCGAAAATTATACACAAGGTAATACAATATAAAACAAGGGGTAACACAAAAACCAGTTCACTACGAGTTGACATATATAAAAGCGAAAAACTGGGTCGACATTTTTTTGGCGATGCTATCATTGAACCTCTTTCTGCAACCTGAGTTGCTTGTGGCAAACGATGTATATATAAACATGCACTCTCCACGTGAAGAACAAACAAAAGAGTTCACGAAAACAAGAGGGCGAAAACATGACCGTTCATCCACGAGTCCCATCAGACAACAAATCTCACCATATGATTATGCAACGTGTTTATCTCCCGTTTGGTAATGGACTCGAGTTGTTGAAAAGTTTTGTGTATGAATTTGCACAGAGTTCAACTTTCAATCAAGTTTCTTGTTTATTTTTATACATTTATAACGTTAGTAAAAAGGCACAAAAAGATTCAAAAAAGTTTGTGTATTACAACGAAAATATGAACGCAAATGAAAAATCTTTTCACATAGAAATTGCGATCTTTTTACATAGAAGATTGTTTCACAATTCTTACTACATTAAAGAACCAGTCTAAAAAAACTCCATATGAAAATGATATATTCGGAAAATTCATGAAAAATGGAGCATTTTTTGTTTTTATGGAACCCACTGAATCATTATAGTTTTCGAGAAAATTGCATGTGAAGTTGTCGATTTTTGAAAAATCTGTGTATTACAACGAAAACATGAACGCAGTGAAAGTTCATCCCTGAATCAAAATAAAAGTTGTGTATTGTCGCGAAAATTAAAAACAATCGTTTTTCATCTTATGAATCGTTGTAGTTTTTGAGAGAATTGCGTTTGAAATTTGAATTTGCGTTCATGTTTTCGTTTCAATAACCAAAAACAATTTTCAAATTAGATAATTTTCGTGTCATTTTGTTCGTCTCATTTAGCTATAAAAAATTATAACTACAATGTTCATTTTGATGAAAGTTGAAAAAATCGATGCAAAAATCTATTTAAAAATTTAAAAAGTTTGTGTATTACAACGAAGAGCTTGTAACAAATTCGAAATTTCAAACGCAATTATCTCAACAACTACAACGATTCAGAAGGTGCCGCGAAAACAAAAAATGCTCCATTTTTCATGAATTTTCCGAATATATCATTTTTATGGGGCTACGAAAAATTTCTGCGGGAAAAAAGATTAGCTATAATATAATATTGTACCGCGGTCCTTATCGATCGGTGATTCTGACAAATTGTGTGTCTAAAAAATTCTCTTAAGGTTATTACAAAATGATGAATTTTAGCGATTTTGAATACAGACATAACTGGGTTATACGAACAATCGTCGAGATAGGAGAGAACTGTCTGACAAATTTTCCATTTATTTAAGAATGCTTATATGTACAGTGTGTAATGTTGCCTGGGAGCAGCATTGGATCGACTAAGATATAAAAAATAGATATAAAAAAACAAGATATATTTTTGATGCATCCCTGCGTGGTCGTATGGCGGGAAAATCAGGATTAGTTAGTAGTTAGTACTAATCCTGATGTTCTCATCATACGACCACGCAGGGATGCATAAAAAATTTTGCAGCTTTTAAAACGGTGTCAACATCATCCAAAATTTCGCTTTTTCGAAAATTTCGAGAGGATCATTAGTAACCTGTTTTGTACTAGTGAACATATTAGGTGTCTCGCTTAACGTGAATTCACGCATTTTCGTAACTCGAAATTTTCATAAGAAAACAAACAGCTCCAAATATGCTTTAAAGGACCAGTCCACTTTTTTGAACCAAATTTTTATTGAAAAGTGGAAAAGTAAAAGTTCACGTTGGGACAACCAATTTTTGCTTTGGAAGTAAATTCCAATTCGACAACCTTGAGGAGATATTTGACATACAAAATTGTATTAAAATTTAAACGTGTTTGTGTATTCAAGCGAAGGGAGCCTTCATAGTGCAGTGGTAATGTGCTTGCCTTTGACTTTAAAGGGCTGAGGGTTCGATTCCCCGATCGAAATAACTTTTTTTGCCTTTATGGCAAAAAAAGTTATTTCGATCGGGGAATCGAAC
>JAQGBS010001951.1:0-14201 GCA_034698545.1 Acrobeloides obliquus
TAGGAGAGTAAATTATTGAACACCCTGTATATCTATGTTTAGGTTTATGAAAAATCTTTGTCTGTCAATTCTCCATTGATTGACTAAACATCTCATGATCTAGTTCAAGATTTACCTTTGTTATTGATTATTATAGATACAATAATATAAACTATAATAGCTACAATTATTACACCTATGAAAAACGATCCATCTCTAAACAACTTTTTCCTTCTTTCAATATTATCCCAATCAAACATTTTGTATATATTAAAACTATTTTTTCTCCAAACTTTCTATATATCCTACAAAATAAAGCTTTCTTGGAAATAAAACTTTCTTGCCTATAAAGCTTTCTTGGAAATTTTTATCTGAACCAAAGCATAAATTGGCGAAAAGAATTTATCCCAAACTTGCCGATAAATTAAGTTTTAGTTTTATTAGCGTAAGCAATTTCTATATAGCGTAAGCAACAGGTGAATTACGGATTTGCGTCAAAGAATTATTAAAAAAAAATAATATTATAGTCAATCAATTTATTAGGTTAAAAAATAAAGCTCGATACCAAGGGTTAAAAATTTGACAGGATTAATCAAAAAAGAATTTTTTTGTTCTAACAAAGTAAAAATATTTTCTAAACTACTAATAAAAATAAAGTGGTATCAGCCCTCAGTGGTAGCACTATGACTGAAATATTTATTAATGTAATTAATTTTTTAAATTTGTAATTTCCTCTTTGTAATTACTATAACTATTTTTGTAATTAATCTTTTAATTTTGTATTTAATTTTTTGAGATGATAATTTTTTTAAAGTCATGATAATTTTTTTGAGCACAAGTATTCTTTTTTGCGCACAAGGCCTAGGCTTAGGCTTAGGCCCAAGTCTTAGTAGAGATTTTATGTCACCAACTGGCATCTGCCCATTCCAATCAGGATTTTACTTCTTTTTTAATATTGTGCGCAAAAAAATATTTTGTGCTCAACAAAAATATTTTGCGTAAATATTACAAAAAATTAATTACAGTTTTAAATATAATAATTACAAAAATAATTTTAAAAATTACACAACGAAAATTACATTGTAATAATTACACTTTTAAATAGCATGGGCACTATGAGGGGGAATTCCGCAGGCAGTGGCGTAGGCAAGGAATCAGATGACCCCCATCAGTTGGACGAAATTTAAAAAATCCTTAATTATAAGGCTTCCCCTTATTTTTTAGAAAAAAACAGCCTTTTTTGGGAAATTGACATCCTATCCGACCCTTTTCCCTACGTCACTGTTCGCAGGGTCCGTGGTCCTTCCCCCCAAAATCAGAGAAATGAATAAATTATAAATTTGATAAGTAGAAACTGACAAAAAAAGTGACGAAGAAATTGCTATTTTTACAGCTCTGTACATTTCGATTGGAAATAATTATGGGACGTTAATCTATGTATTATACGGAACATTTTTATATATCATTCATCAAAATCGGAGATTCAAAGTTCGGAATGTTTATTGTCAGATTCGAGTACACGACTCAGAGTCATGTGAAATTCGGGATCGGGTACAACATACAGTAGCGGAAAAACAAAGAATCTCTATGAAAAACGAAGCCTTATTATTACATCCAGAGACTGAATCGATGGGGATCGGTTTTGGGCAGATTAGAGTGAAAAGAAAAGTTTTGTAACACACGAACGAACACAGGAAGACTAAGAAGTTTAGATATAGACCAGATTCGAAAAATCTAAAGATTTTTGGGGTAGTTAAAATTGGGGAAGGGGTACCCCATGAAATGGTACTCGACCGACTTCTATCGTTTAGTTTAGTCGATTGGGATTGGTTTTGGGCAGATTGAAGTGAAGGGAAAAGCTTTGTCTACACACTAACGAATACATGAAAATTAAGAAGCTTAGATTTAGCTGGTTACAAAAATTAAAACAAAACTAAATATTATAAATTTATACTAAATGATTTTGTGTTGTATGAACTGAAGTCATCCATCCTCCCATACTGTACCAACTTTTGAAAAATACTTCTAAGAAAGCTCTTCTTAACGGTTTAGAAAATATAAAAAGGATTATAGGGGTCACCATACGGCTAAAATCTTCACAAGGTAGGCTAAAAAATTTTAATTTAAAAGTTGATTGAAAAACTAGAAATCTTACACATATGTTGTTAAGTTAGCCAGTTTTCCACCAGACAAGTAATATATTACTAAAAGTAGCTATTAGCATTAAGGACCCTTTACAATGGACGAATGAAGTGGTGTAATAGATGATATGGTACAATATATGGTATCATCTATTGTGTTTTTCAGTCACGGAGGAGGCAATTGCCCCCTGAAATACGGATCTGGAGTACATCCTTTTTCTATTGCCTGAATCAGAATCAGGTAGATTTTTTCATACTTCGAAGATGCGCGCAATCGATTCCTAACATAAAATTACCCTCTGATATCTTTGATAAAAAATTTTTTTATTTTTAAATTTAGTATGACGTTAAAATAAAAGTTGGGACCTTGTATCAAAACTGAAATATTCTTTCAGATTCGTATTACCCCATACCCAAAAACCCCGATTACAAAAAAATTAGCTCTTGTGCCCAAATTTTCATATTCCATACCCAGTTCGCCTAGTGCCGCGGGATTTTCGACCTTTGAGATATTGCCTCCTAAAATTCTAACACTTAAAAAAACAGCGCCTCAAGCGCGAAATTTTGTTTTGAAAATTGCCATTTTTAAGCTGGAAATGCTAAAAAATTTTAGAATTTTGGTGAAAAAATTACAAATTTTGGTTTTTTCTTGAAAAATGGGAAAATTTGTTACAAATATGTGAGTGTGTAAAAAATCCCCGATTTACCCAGTCAAAAAACCGGAGGAGGGGTAAGACCGGGGCGGGTGCCCCAATCGAGGGTCTCCGGTTTTCCCTGATCAGCCCCAACAAATCGGGAATTGGGATCGGAGAATAAGGAATCCTCGGTCGGGGTCCCGGTCCAATCCCTAATTGTATCATGTATCGCGATATATGTTGCGACATATATTGAGCCACATCAACTCAACTATTGTGAATAAGATGACATGATATCATCTATTGCGTCCAGTGGTGTAGCTAGAGGGAGGCAATAGGAGCAATTGTCTCTCTGAATCGGCCAAAAGCCGAAAAAACCGTCGGGATAAGGGGAACCCTTATGATTTTTATCAAATTTTGGGCAAAAAATTAAAATTGCGCCCTCCTAAAATGAAATCCTACTGATTGCCCCATCTAAAATAAAGTCCATTATTTACGCCACTTCATCTAGTGCGTCTATTGTAGGCCTTTAGTTTTATTATCAAAAATTACTTAGTAAAGTAGCACTAACTCCATTAACTACTATTATGATACAAGTTGACATTCCTAGCTTCACTTCATGGTTAATGGTTAAATATTGGTCTAAATTTTTGGGTTTAACTATTATGGGGCACCATTGCGTAGGAAGAAGGATCGGTTAGGGGGCACTTTCCCAAAAAGATTTTTCAAGGCAAAAATGAAACTTTATAAGGAAAAAATTGCTTAAAAATAAATAAATAAATTGATATTTTTGAACAAATTTTTCTAAAAATTAAAAAATTATAAGGCCCTTTTGATTTTTTTGGATTATCGGCCCTCGAGGGGCAGAGCCCCCTTCCCTATGCCACTGTGAGAGTAATTCTATATTCATTAGGAAAAATTTGTAGGAAGAATATTATTTGTTTGCAAGGAGCTCTATGAATTTTCAAGTTCAGACAGGTTTTCGAAAATATTTTTTACTTGTATTAGAGTTTGGTGATTTGGTGAACCGAAATCTCATAATTGCAATACAAACTCCAGCCATCAATAATATGTTAAAAGTTTTTGAAATAACGATGATTAGGCCATAGATAGTAATGAGACTAGTATTAGTAGTTTGGCAAGAAACTATGGTATCCAAAGCAGATATATCCGTTATATTTTTGCGCAAATCGTTACATCTAGAACAATATTTTTACTTTGTTAAATCAATTTCTAGGATAGGCTTACTTAGAAGTTCCTAGATAAAAATATCCTGTATAAACCAACATAGGCACAATAAAACTTAACATACATAGCAATTTTATCAATTGATCGAATTTATTTTTTAACGCCTAAAAATTAAATTTAGGCTCAGGAACGAAAAATACTGCCCCACCCCGATCCGCATTTTACTTCAATCCTGGGTGTCAAATTGTATATGGACTTGATCTCCTATGAGAGGGAAGTAAATTGCCTCAAAATAGGCAATCGGCAACTGTGCTAACTGCGTTTGCATATCATACATATCCAATGGGAAGAGGGGACGGTCCACCCCTATCACCCAGGAAAATTTGGCACCCACCCACCAGACATTTTTTGAAGTGTCTCTCCCCCAATTTTAGGCTAAAATTTGTAAAAATTATATAATTTTTGAGTCAATTTTTTACTTAAAAAAATCAGTTTTTACCCTATTTTGAGCTCAAAATCAACTTTTGACCTAATTTTTAAAATTTTTCAAAATTTTCGAATAAACAAATCAATTTTTGAAAAAATCGTTTAAAAAATTACGTCCCCCCTTAATTGGTCATCCACCCATCCTCCCTCTATGCGAGTGTCCGCCCCCTACTGGATATTTATGTTGCACATGGTTAACTCCCTGTACTCTCCCCCCCATTCAGTACACTGGCGCTCTGAGCTTCGTGCCAGAGTACGATGCTTGGCCTTTTAGGATCTGCTTTAGCCTTACATATAAAATATTGTCAAAGCTTAGATTTGACTCCTCTTCTCTTACATTGAATTTGATTGTTCCAAAAATGATCAAAATTCTGTTTATTGTTACTAAAGAAATTAACGAATATTGGGAAACTCCAAAAGCGCCCGTAGCAAAATTACAAGTTTGAGCTGGTAAGCCATTCATATAACGCAGATAGAACTCATCCACAAAAATTCCAAACTTTGGAAAATTTGAACAAAATTGGAGTATCAATGTCTAAATTTATGACTAATCCTGTTATTTTCATAATGAATGACTACCTCGAAAATTTCGTTAATCCCCAAAACAATATGCATATTGAAAAATGTTGTACCGAGTATAGAATCATGACGTTTTACAAATAAAACAAATATGGTAACAGCATAGAATCCTATGCCAATACCAACAAGGGGTATATAAATTGATATGTACAAAATTGTTTTATTAAGCATTTCAAAAAGGAAAACCGAACTGTGTTGTTTTGGACTAAAAAGTTTGACTAAAGAGAAGATAAATTAACACGTTCCTAGCAAAAAGGAAAACCGAACTGTGAATTGTATTGATTGAGACTAAAAAGTTTGACTAAAGAAAAGATAAAACACGTTCCTAGCCTATAATTATCAAGTAAAAAAGGAACGACAAAATTTAATTCTTAAAATCATCTCTTACCTTGAACTTCTAGGGATTAATTTGACATTAGGATCATTTGGAACTTTATATAGCCTACAAGCATAGGTGACTATTATCAAATGTAGGCCACACAGACAGTGTTTATGTCGACGTGGCAAATTGTATAATTTTAGAATCATAAGTGTTGGTTGATCGAAATGTTCTGCAACTTTTTACATAATGTCTGGACTTGAAAATTTTTTGCATTCGAGAGGTTTTTCGACATGGGGAACTCTAATCTGAAAGAATCTTTTAATTTTGATCACAGGAAGTTACTCCTACAAGAGGTATATTCCTTAAAAGGGTTTTAATATGAAAATCCTTTAAAAACCACTTATATCCGTTCGGGGAAATTTTTTATGCTTCGAAAATGCACTTAATCAATCACTCGCATAGAAAGATCCCTAACAGCTGATTTTTCGGTGAAAATTCGACTTTGCTGTATAAATACACCATTTTCCCTGACTCAAGGTCAGAAAAGTATTTTCGCGTTTCGAGAATGCGCGCGATCGATTTTCCACATAAAATTACCCCTATATGGGCCCTTTAAAAAAATTTCCAATTCAAAAAAATTGTTATAGCCTCAAACTTGACCGAAAATCGATGATCAAACTTGGAAAAACCTGATCGAGTTTGAGGCTATAACTTTACAATTTTAAATCGGAATTAAGTCAACTAAAGTTCATTTAAATCTACAATTCCTAGGCTTCCAAATGAACTATTAACTTTATGAATTGAATGTATATTTTTTTAGATACGTAGCCAAACTCGATAAAACTCGATCCAAACTCGATACATCCCTGGTTGGTTTCCTAAAAATTTAAGAGCTTCTGCTCCTGTTCCTAAAAAGAAGTTGGTCAAAAGAATACTTTTTACCCAAGAAAATGCAATTTACCTACAATCACAAAATTGAATTTTTTTGTTGGGTACCTTGTATTTCAAAACAAATGACATAACAAAAAGAAATTTTCAAGTCAAAAATAGAAGATATTTTAAGTGCCGATTTTCTAACGACATAATCATTTTTTTTGTTCATATTTCACACATCTGATCCTTTTATCGTAGCTTTCAATTATACATAATGATAGGTATTTGGTATAAAAATATTTGTTATGTTTAAGATTTATATTAAGTACACCTTAGTTTCTAGGAAAGAATTATCTTAAGTATACCTTAGTTTCTAAGAAAGAGTTTTCTAGATGGTTTTTGGTCTTGTTTTGAATCCGCTTGTAAGAAATGAACAACGTAGAAAGCGCTCATCTTGACAAGAGGCCTAGTGGGTTTGAAAGTACTCGGCTTGAAAACAATTATAGCATATGTTTCAAATCCGAACCAAAAGAAAATTTTTGGCTTAAAATCTTCCGCAAAACCCTTTGCAGAAGCTGGGAGTTAAAACCGGCTCCATTGTGGAAAATGGCCAAATGCTTCACACCTTCAACACAGAGACTTAATTTCAATTCAAATAAAGTTAGACCTTGTTACGAACAAGATCTAACTCCGAAACATATGTTATAATTGTTTTCAGGCCGAGTATTTTCAAACCCACTAGGCCTTTTGTCAAGATGGGCGCTTCCTATGTTGAGCATTCCTTGTTAGATTAAATATTCACTTCTTAAACTTTATTTCTTACGTTATCTCCAAAAACATAAAGTCAAAAATAAATATTTTTTAATTTTTAGGGTATTGAAAAGTAAATCAGATATACCGTATTCTCTCTAATAGAAACACCCCTCTATTTGAAGCACCCCTCTAATTGAAGCACCCCCCATAAATTGTTCTTAACAAGAAAATTTGTATAAGGAGGATATATTTTTTTATGATCTACTTTTTGCTCATTTTGTTAGTTTCAAGTTTGCTTGCACTTTTTTCCGAAATTTAAATTGAAAAAAGAAACTCTTTTTCTATTTGAAGCACCTCGTGCCGGAGGGATTGAAAAATAGAAGCACCGATGCTTCTATTAGAGAGAATACGGTAAATACAGAGTGGAATTAAATAACTCTCCATATGAAACGGATTTTCTATGAGTTTTGGTCGTTTTGATACAAAGTTCTAGGGACTAATTTTATACGAAGAATCATACAGGAGCATAGCTTAAGGCGGAGTTGCAAGCTTGGCCTGTACGCCGCTTTATGCTAGGGAAATGCTTACAATAGTCTTTTTGCAATGCTATTTCTTAAATGAAAAATACAACATTTTTCGAGAAACGCAAAATTTTGTGTCATCCGAAATTGCTTGCAAATCATAGAAAACGCCTAAAATATGTTTTCAATTTGATTTGGATCAAATCTGAGAAAAAAATTTTGACCCTCAATGGGGGTCGAAGAGGGATCAAAAATTTTTTCTCAGATTTGATTCAAATCAAATAGAAAACATATTTTAGGCAGTTGCCCATGATTTACAAGCAATTTTGGATGAAAAAATTTTTTCCTTAGGCTCTGTCGACCAATGTTGAAAATGGTCAAAAATGGGGTTTGTGGTTACAGTTTTTCAATTTCCTCAAAAACTCCGAGTCGGATTAAAAAACCGAAAGCGGGATTGTGTTCCCCGTAGTTCAATACCCAGGAAGGGCGAAAAACCGCATCGAAAAGGGATTTGTCTATGCAGATATATCAATTTGAATATCATCAAGTCAAAAACCGCATTTTTCATATGTTTATTTAAATTTGCATTCAACGAAGTCGGCAAATGCTGAACAAATGACATAACAAACAATATTTTTAAAGGACCAGTCCAGTACATTGTTTTGGGTTATTGAAACGAAAATTCTGATTCATGTTTTCGTCTCAATAACCCAAAACAATGTTCAAATTGGATAATTTTGGTGTCATTTTGTTCGTCTCATTTAGTTTTAAAAAATTGCTACAATGTTCATTTTATGAAAATTTAAATAATTGATGCAAAAATCGATTCAAAAAGTTTGTGTATTACAACAAAGAGTTTGTAACAAATTCAAAATTTCAAACTCAATTATCTCGAAAATTACAACGATTCAAAACATGCCGTAAAAACAAAAAATGCTCCATTTTTCATGATCTTTCCGAATATATCATTTTTTCATATGATTGTAACTTCCTGGACTGGTCCTTTAAGTCAAAAGTAGAAGATCAGTGCCAAATTTTTTAATGACATAATCATTTTGTGTTTCCATATTTCATACACCTGAATCGTTTTATCATCACTTTCAATTATAGTTTGAGTACATAATAATAGGCATTTGATATATTTGTTAAGTATATGTTCTAAATCCATATTAAGTATAGATAATAACATAAATTTGATATTGATGTCTCGAACTGTACCTCAGCTCTAGGAAAGAATTGACTAGACGATTTTTTGTCTTATTTTGAATCGGCCTCTTCAATGAGCTATCGCTCGTCGCTAACGGATTAGTAAATTTTAAATTTTCTAATGTTTGATCAATTTCGTTTCAATAAACAGGTTTCGTTTTGATCGGGGAATGATAATTGCGTGACTTCCTTGTCAGTCCCCATATGTTCTGAGTGAAATTGATTATTATTATTATTATTATCATATCGTTATTTTGCACAATTTATTTTTAAGACTTTTTCATAGGTTGCAGGAATAAATTTCAAACAGGTTAATTGAAAAGACTCCACAAATATGGAATTAATTGATATTTATGCTCATATAACACAGGCTGTTTCATTATACAGCTTGCTCGTCAGTATCCCACTTTATATCACGGTTCTTATTTCGTTATGGCTAAAAAGAAAAATTCGACCATTCGACTCAACTTATTATATTCTCTTTTTTGCACTAGGAATTATTGATATTATGTAATTGTTTTATTATTTTCCTCGCCCAGATCAGTAATCGGAAATTTTTTAGCGCATGGAAAATTTTTTTGAGCGTGGCTTCACGCGCGGAAAATTTTTTGCTAGTTGGGTTTTTGGAAGATGCGTGTTGCTAGTTACTCTCCCCCAGTAACGTTTCCAGGATTTGGTTTTGGGGAGGGGACCACGTAGGTAGGTGGTCCCCTCCCCAAAACGAAATCAAATTGACCCTCAAATCGGTCAATTTGTTACTAAACAGCCAAACCCAATATACCAAAATTTTTCTGGGAATCTGAGCTACAATTTTGGATATCATCATTGGAGCTGAAAACCCCCACAACCGGGTCAAAAATGCCGATCTTTGTAAAAACCCGGTCAAAAATTCAGGGTATCCTCAAGGATTGGGGTATAATTTTTTATTGAATTGAAAACTTTCCATAAGTTTCTATATAAAGTTACAAGGCGAATCACCAGCTTTCCAATGAGTAGTCAACCATCCCTCAATGCAATTCTTACGAGAAGTAATGACCACTAAAAAAAACGTTTAAATATTAAAGGGGTACACATAGATGCCCTAGACCCCCCGTAAACAACTTTTTTTCAAAATTTTTAAATTTTTTCAATCTGCATGTAACATTATCTTGATCTAAACACTAAATTTTGTCGGCCTTCCGGGTGTTAATAGGGGCGCATATCATAACCCTCAATTGGCTACGAGTATGACTCTCATTCTCTAGAGATCGATAGGTTGCCCCTCCCAATAAGATTAGAAAAAATTAGCTGAAATTTGTGTGTGTATGGTGGGGGGGGGGTCGATTTCGACAAGGAGAATTAAAAGAATGTGTATAAGGCGAAAAATGAAAGGAGGGTGGATAAACGGTATCTAAAATGTTAGAGAGTATGTGGTAGTGTTTGAAAAGTCGATCAAAACCGATCGACTCGACTTGACCAACTTTTAGACATTATCGACTCGATCAGTTCTGACTTCAAAAGTTTCAATTTCGCCTTTATCGACTTTCAAATTTTTCGATTCGACTTGTTAGACTTTAAAATGAACCGGTTTCGGCTTTCGATTTCGAAAAAGGACCAGTTTCGACTTTTGAACATTAGGAGGCAGTCACATTATCCATATATGGGAAATAATATATAGAAATAAAATTTAGATGTTGGTTACTTTATCTTATCAAAAAATGTGTTTTTTGGGATATTGATTTTGTTCTGCAAATGTTTTATCCTTTCGATCAAGATAATATAATTGCCAAAATTAGTCTCTTTGCTATATGGTCAACAGGCACATTTTATTATTTGATTGTTAATTAACCTCTTTTTTATAGGATTCATGCAATTTCAAATTACAATTTTAATCCAACTGAATAGATTTTGTGCAATTATCTTGCCCAGATTATATGATATAGTAAATTTTTTATCCATTCTATTTTTCCTTGTAGCTTTTTAAATATTTTTTGTAACTTTGTAGCTATGCACTTCAAAGATGACATGGATATCAATTGTAGCCGTTGTGATAGCGAGCATTTGTGCTTGTATACCGATATTGTTAACAAAGTGTAGTGTTGATACCATACAACTTGTTATAAATAATTCAAGTATCATTACCCGACATGTTGGGCCAGCATTTGTAACAGGCTTAGCTGTAAGTATTAAACGGCGTTAGGATTTCATTGCAGGGGCAATTTTACAACAACAAAAAATTTCAAAAAAAAAATTGAATTTTTAAAGGAAAATAGTTTAAAAATTGCTTTAAAATAGTTAAAACTTGTTTGTTCTTTTGTCGGAGTATCTTACTAGGGGGGGGGGATAAGTTTCAGACCAGGTGTCAAAAGTTTCAGACCAGATGGCCCAAAAGTTTCAGAAATACGATCGACGTATTTTTCATTACTAGTATCAGCAAATAACTAATAGATGGAAAATACATTGATCGTATTTCTGAAACTTTTGCTCCCTAGTATTTTGAGTATTTCAGAACTATTACTTAGCATGGGAGATTTTAATTTATGCCATTGTAATAAGTGGAATAATTATTTATCCTTTAATTATATTGAAACTTTTCGTCCTCCGAAAAACTCAACAATTAGATTTAAATACAAATGTAGAAATCAAAATCTTTTATTCAGCATTCATGCTTTTTATTTTGAATTTAATGTATGTTGGCTACTTCATTTTCAGGTAGTGTAAAAATTTTGGCTCGGGTGCATACAGGGTGTCTCTACAGTTCGTATACACCCTAATTAATTTCTTGAGAATTTTCTTCATCACGTTTTCGCCCCCTGGTTAGAAGTATACATGCTCACAAATAGGCGGCGATATTGCTAAGCGAAATTTTTGACTGAAGCCTATTTCAACCCATAATCCAGAAAACTTTCTTACAAGTTAGCAAGGAGTGTTCCCGTTCGATCTGGCAAGTTAAGCAACGTTGGGCCCGCTGGTTTGATCCCCGAGGGTGATTTTTGAGAATTTAAAAAATTTTTTATGATAATTCTATCATAATTGTTAATCTCATTCAATGATATTTTATATATTTTTTAAAGTCAATTTATAGGCCTGAAAAAAATTATTCAAGGAAAATAAAAATGAACAAAAATTCTACGAGGTCGAATTTAGGGAGTCTGATAAAAAATTTTTAAATTCTTAAAAATCACCCTCTGGGATCGAACCAGGGGGCCCAACTTTGCTTAACTTGCCATATCGGAGGGGATCACTCCTTACTAACTCTTAAGAAAGTTTTCTAGATTATTGGTTGAAATGGGCTATATCATCGGTTCTATAGTAATTTTGATTTAGAAATATATTGATATCGGCATATCCGAATTCAACAACTATTGCAGACATGACAGCGTGTTTGTTGATGTTATTAGGAGATTTTTATGACACTTACAATGCATATAGTTTCCTAATAACATCAAATGAAATTCGAAAAGAAGTAATAAAAGTATGGAAAAAGGTATTCACCAGGAATGGATATAGTGTAAATGTAGTGACGCCTTTTACTTTAAGTCATATTAATCGAAATAATAATATTTAAAACTTATAAATGTGTATTATTTTGTTAAAATAAAGATTTAAAGGACCAAAAGGTACTTCCATGATCTAGGTATCATTTTTCTTCTCTCACCGAGCCCTATCGATTGGTATAGGCCGTGACGGAATTGGACTTAAGGTGACGGAGATAGCACAAACGGATAAACAGACACACATAGCGCATTTAATGCTTTAGGATTCAATCAGAAAAATTTTATAGCAGAAAAAATCTTTGACGAAAAAAGGACTGCCATGGCATTCATAAATGCCTTCCAGATTGGTAAATTTTGAATTTTCTAATGTTCGATCAATTTTATTTCAATAAACAGACTTTATTGATTCATGCAACATTTATCGAATAACAAAAGCGCTATAAAGGTAAAACTTTGAATCATTTTTTTCCACCTAGATGCACTCCTCCCGAGTGCATCTATGTGGAACCTACCTAGATACACTTTTCCACCTAGATGCACTCTTTTATTTTAATAAGCTGAATGCGGCTTCAATATACACAATTGAGCTTTATGATTAATCTTTTGGCCAAGTCCAGCAAGTCTTCTATTTCTGTGGATAAAACCATTTATCACGGTATGAGTAGTGAAAATACACCGATAAGTTACCAATTAACGGGTATCAGTTGTAGTTCTCGGTAGCACAATGGTAGTGCACTAGGACGGTAGCCAGGAAGTTCGGGTTCGAGTCCTGGCCGGATTCGAAAACTTTTACACAAACGAAAAGACAATAAACAAAGAAATTCCAAAAATGTGTTATTTAACCATCAATTATATCATTGCTATGGATTTCATGCGATTTCTTTTTATCCTTTGATTTTATCTTAAACATAAATTAAACAATTATACAAGACTACACAACTGAAAATCCTTCCAGTGGAATTTAAAAAAGAAAAAACGAAAAGATAATGAACAAAGAACTTCCAAAAATGTGCTCCTGAACTATCAATTATATGTTTGCTATGAATTTCATATGGCTTCTATTTTATCATTTGATTTTATCTTAATCTCTCAATAAATTAAACAACAGGCAAGACTACACAACTGAAATTCCTTAAGATGCGTATAAAAATATGTAAAATTACATTTTTGCAAGTGATAAATTTTTGTGTGATGGCTTCTAAGTGGCTAATTTTTCTTTTAGCTGGAAATTTCATAGGTATTTTTGAAGGAAAAATTTTTTTGACAAAAAATTTAAGCTAATGTTTATGGGCAGAAGACATGTGTTCAGAAAACATATCAAGGTGCCGACAATCCTATGAATTGTGTTTGTAATGCAACCTATTGTGATGAGTTTCCTCCATTAGGGACTTTAAACCAAAATCAAGCTGCTGTCTATACTTCATCTCAAAGTGGAAAACGTTTTTATCGGCAAACGTTAAATTTTGATCCTTCTCGAAGTAAGGACCATTTATTTGACTCACTCGGACCGATAATCTGACCCCCCCCCCTCAAGTGACTTAGAAAAAAGAGTGGACTAAAGGTGGTGGGGTGAGGTAGTGTCATGTGGAGAAGGGTCGGCTGTGGAGGGGTGAGGGCACTTCCCCAAAAAATTTTTCCCCAAGAAACATATGGGAACCCTTAGGATTGGAAATTTTTTTAAATTTTGACCCACTAGGGGGCACCTGCTCCAGGTTCCTTGTCTAATCTACTGAGTGTATGTGTGGGGGGAGGGTTGTTTTCCCAAAAATATAAGGGGAACCCTTATGATTGGATTTTGAAAAAATTTCGGCCCACTAGGGGGCACCTGCCCCCAAACCTGGATTATAGCCACGGCCCTAAGGCCTAGTGGGCCTTGAGATTCTCAATTTTGAACTTTGGTTCAAAAATATTTTAGTTCCTTTGCCTATTAAAATAACTGCAAATGATAGCCAAAAATTTCAATCGATTATTGGTTTTGGTGGAGCTTTTACTGATGCAGCTGGTATAAATTTGGCAACATTAAGTCCAGAGGCTCAGCAAAA
>JAQGBS010001952.1:0-14200 GCA_034698545.1 Acrobeloides obliquus
TCGAGATAACCGGAGCGGAAAAGTCCACACATACGACATTGAAAGATGTATAACACATATTATGTTACCGGAAAAATTGGGAATCCGGCAAAAATTCGAGATTCTCGAGTTTGCCTAGGAAAGCCTGAGAATTTTTGGTTGTTTTCATCTAAGCATGCAAATTGAAAAAGTAGTATATATATGAGTAAGGAATGAGATTTTTGGAGGCTTGAGGAAATTTAATTGAATGAGCAAAGTCGTATACAAATAAAATTAATATAGAAACTGGCAACTCTCAACTTGAAAATGTGCTCAAGTAGAAAATGTTATCTTGTTCAAATTTACAAGGTGGCGCAAAAAAAAGTTGTAAGGATGAGTAAAAAAGTGCATTTTTGAGATTTCTGGGCACGAAAAATTTTTTGGGGCCGTAAAATTTTTTACTAAAAATGACCCATATGGGGGTAATTTTATGAGGGGAATTGATTGCACGCATTCCCGAAGCATGACAACACTTCCTTGACTCTGATTCAGGGAATGAAGTTGATGTATTGACGCAAAAATCAAAAAAAATTTCTATTTTCTCCCTGAAAGCATCCATCTGAGGTAATTTATTCACGAAATCAATTGCGCACATTTTCTAAGCATGAAAAAATTATCTTGACCCTCATTCAGGGAATGGGGTTGGTGTACGGGCAAAAAAAGAAAATTTTTCGATTTTCGCGTCAACACTAACTCCATCTCTGAAACAGGGTCAAGATAATTTTTTCATGCTTAGAAAATGTGCGCAATCGATTCCCCGTATAAAATTACCTACAGATGGATGCTTTCAGGGTAGAAATAGAAATTTTTTGATTTTCGTGTCAATACACCGAATCCAGATATGAATCCATTTCCTGAAGTGATTTCCTCCGTTCTGCTGAACAAACTTACGATAGCAGTAGACTTTCTTGATTTGTATCTCGCAAGTAAACCCTGAATCAGGGTTTAGGAAGCATTTTTATGCTTCGGGAATGCGCGCAATCGAATTCCCGCATAAAATTACCCCCATATGGGTCATTTTTAGTA
This sequence comes from Acrobeloides obliquus, assembly GCA_034698545.1. Lineage (NCBI taxonomy): Eukaryota > Metazoa > Nematoda > Chromadorea > Rhabditida > Cephalobidae > Acrobeloides > Acrobeloides obliquus. The sequence goes on from JAQGBS010001952.1 coordinate 1,045, forward strand.
AAAAAATTTTCTGGTTCCAAAAAATTTTTCAGGTCCCAAAAATCACAAAAATGCACTTTTTTATTCACTTTGTAAAATCTTCAACTTTTTTTTTAATACTTACAGACGATGAAGCTTTTCATTATGAATAAACAGATGATCAGGAAGATTTCTCAATCGATTCCGATTTAGCCTTCTAAAATTTTGAAACAGTTTTCTCGGATTTTGTGAAAAACATACAGCCTTTCTAAGTTGGTGAGATTATCAAAAGCATGCTCTTCGATCAGATGAATTTCATTATCCATAAGTTGTCTTTAAAAAGAAATTTACAGTTGGGGCGCCACCAATTAAAAACTTGAATTCGAGGATTTCGTTTCAATAAACAGGCTTTTGACAGAAAATTCTATTTTTGCATCGATTTTTTCAATTTTCATAAAATGAATATTGTAGCAAACTCTGTTAGACAAATCAAATCACACGAAAATTATCCAACTTCAACATTGTTTTGGGTTATTAGAACGAAAACATGAATCAGGATTTTCGTTTCAATAACACAAATCAAGTTTCAAATTGGATAATTTGGTGTCATTTTATTTGTCTCACAGAGTTATAAAAAATTGCTACAATGTTCATTTTATGAAAATTAAAAAAATCGATGCAAAAATAAAATTTTCCGTCAAAAGTCTGTGTATTGAAACGAAATCCTGCTCTAACGGGAATTCAAATTTTTAATTGATGCGCCCCATCTTTAACAAAACAAAGAAATTTAAAAGCCTACAAAATTTTAAGCTGTCCAAGCTTGGCAAAATCATCCTTTTTGATCTCATATATCTTATTTTCTTGCAGATCCCTAAAAATGAATGAATAGAATTTACAGGGTGTCCTAAAAGAAAGTAGAATTTTCGCAATTTTTTCATGAATTTTGAAGTGGTAAATTGTGATTTTTGATCAACTTTTTGATTGTTGAATTTCAGTTTAATTTCATTTTTTTAAACAATTTGTCTTCCATGAATCAGGGACAAAGGAAGCATTTTCACATTTCGGGGGGGGGGACAGGGGTCATTTTTAGAAAAAATTTCGGGCCATGAAAAAATCACGAAAATTTCACTTTTTTGGGACATCCTGTAATTTGCTGCAAATCTTACAATCTAACTGTATCTGGTGGAATTCCTTCAGGGATTTTCGTAAGAGATTGGCCTGTGCAAATCACAGTGTTGTGCGAACATGCACATTTTATAGGGCATATAGTAGATGAATGTACTATAGGGATGTACAAAATAAAACTACTTATAAGTAAAAATCCCAATTTGGGTGGTCTTGCTCGGCACATTCTAATTTTTTTAGCCGCCACTCAGACTGAACATCTCGAATGAAAAAGAATGGATGAAAAAGAATGTTCACAAGATCAGAGAGAACCGACAAACTGCCGCAAACGAGTCCACAAGATCCGCCCATCAAAATTTTATACATTTTAGGCATCCATAATTCTAATCCTTGTTAGAAAAATAATATAATGGGATAAGAAAGGGACAGTTCCATTTACCTTTTCCTGAGATGGTCAAGCAGAAAAAAGACTTAAAAGCGTCCTATACTCACCAAAATTGTATTAACTGACGGTTAGACTCTAAACGTTGAACAAAAATTTTTATGGCAAAACAATTTGACACCAGTGGGAATCGAACTTGAGACCTTTTGGGTCAACGACTAGATCATACCCACTGCACTACCGATGCAGTTCGTCAATAGATTGGCATATTTCATATTGGCTTGATCAATAATTTTCTGGCTTCTGTGCGTTGCGTTTAATCTTTGCGAAATTGACTCCCAGGGGTTTCTCTAGGCGGGGAATCGATTGCGCGTATTTCCGAACCATGAAAAGCTGCCCTGATTCAGGGAAGGGGTAGGTTATTGAAAAGAAAATTAAAAAATTCGGATTTTCGCCGGGAAACCGGCAGATTTTTTCATTTTCGCTTCAATAACCGATAACCCACCCCTTCTCTAAATCAGGATCAGGACAGCCTTTTCATGATTCAGGAATACGCGCAATCGATTCCCCGCCTAGTGACATAGGCAGAATGGTCGGCTAGGGGGACTTGACCAAAAAAGGCAAAAAACATAAGGGTCCTTATATAAGTTGATTTTTTTAGATTTCGGCCCGCGAAGGGGGGCTTCGCCCCAGGTGCCCCCTTCACTACGTCACTGAACTAACCCTTTAATAAAGATATTGCAATCTAACTTTTATGAACAACAAGCTCATTACTAGAATTAGTTGCGCAACTAACTGTGCAACTAACTTTATGCGCGACTAATTGTAGTGATGGCCCGATTTTTTCCAGGTTTTTGACAAAGATCGCCACTTTGGACTCTGTTCAGGGTGTTTTCAACCTAAGTGATCTTCTCAAAATAGTGGATCAGAATCCCAGAAAAATTGTGGTATATTGGGAATGGTGTTTGCTCATTATTTTTTATGATAGTTGGTCCATTTTTATAGTACAATTAGTTAAAAACATAGATAAACGTACTTATATTTTCTATCTATATTAATTAATCATAGGTACCGGGAGCCGAGCGCTCCGCGCTCGGGGGTTGTGACTCCGAACGACAGTCCCGAGCGACGCTTCCCGTTAAAAATGTTTTAGTTATTACTAATACTTTTTTATATTAATCCTGCTATATTTGAATTTTTATTGAAAATTTGACTTTTTTCGCGTTTTTAAAGTATTTTCTCAATTCTTGGAAAATTTTTTATAAAAAAATTCTTAAGTTTATAATGTTTTACTCTAAAATTTTTTTAAGCTTATTTGTTTGCTTTATTTGTTATAAAATTAGCTAGAAAATTTCGAATAAACGATGATAAGAGCTTCACAAGCCAAAATTTTTATCGGCAAGGCTTGAGTCATCAAATATTTAAAAAATCAATTTTTGGTACACAGATAGTTTCTTCTTTTTCCTTCAAAATGTTGGTTGGTAAACATTATTATTATGATAGAAGCATCGAAAATGAACTTGGTCGTGGCGGATATGGAGTAGTATATAAGGGGTATGATAAGCGAGTAAGCATTTTTAATTTTATTTTCTACTTTTCTATTTTACTTGTTAGAAATATTTTTTTCAAAAAAGGGATGTCGCTGTAAAAGAAATGAGAAAAGAAAATTTAAATATGACAAACGTAGAAAGAGAAAATAATATTATAATGGTAAGATTTTTATACATTATGGTGCAAACAACCGGAATTTTCGATTTTTTGACCAAATTTTCGCAAAAAATTTTTTCATAAAATAACCCTATAGGGGTTTTTCTATGCGGGAAATCGATTGCGCGCATTGAAAAATGTTGAATACGCTTCTCTGACCTTGAATAAGCACAAAAAACTGGAATTTTTCGATTTTTGAGGTTTTTTGTGCTGATTCAGAGTCAGGGAAGTGTTTTCAGTCCAATGCACGAAATCGATTCCTCGCCTAGAAAAAAACCCCCATATGGTTATTTTAGAAAAAATTTAAAAAATTTGGCCGACAAATCGCAAAATTTCGATTTTTTACCACCCTGTATATTACAGGTTGGCGCAAAAAAGTGCACTTTTGGTGTTTGTTTACATGAATTTGAGTTACTGAAAATTTTTTCTAAATATGACAAATCTTGGAGTAATTTTATACTAAGAAACTATTGCGCGCATTTCTGGATCCTGAAAATGCCTGACCTTGGTTCAGAGAAAAAATGTTTTTTGAAGAAAAATTATCATTTTTCCCTGAATCAGGGTCAGGGACGCATTTTTATGGTTCGGGAATGTGCATTCGATTCCCCTCACTAAATTACTCCTAGTGGTTTCATATTTAGAAAAAAACAAGATTCATGTAAATCACCAAAATGCACTTTTTTGCGCCACTCTGTAATTTTAAGCTTCTCAAATCTATCAACCACGAAAACATAGTGACACATTATCATACCGAAATTACTGATAGACATATCTTTATGGTGATGGAATTTTGTGATTATCATGATTTGGAATCATATTATAACAAGCATAAAAAAGTAACCCGGAGTGACATGAATATCATTTTAAAACAATTAGCAAATGGATTGCAATTATTATATTCAAATCATATAATCCATCGTGATTTAAAACCGAAGGTATCTGAACAAAAAACATCTTTTAAAATGCCTGTTTTTAGAACATACTTTTACATAAGAATACAAATATTGAAGATCCATTGATGAATGATCTCACATTAAAAATTGGTGACTTCGGGCTATCTAGATTTATTTCTAATAGCACATTTGCTACATCTACAGTTGGTACTTTGAGTTATATGGCGCCAGAATTATATACTCAAGAAGCATATGATCACAAAGCAGATGTTTGGTCTGTGAGTCTGATTGTGTATAAAGGACTATCTGGAATGCTTCCAGAGATTTTAGTAAATTTTTTAGTCATTAAAGCTTATTTTAAACTTTAGAATCGAGATCCGCTTTCTTATTTGAAATTTTGGAACGATTTACATACCCGGGAAGAAGAGCCTGAAATTGAGTTCCCATTTATTATATATAGGAATTTAAGAAATCTATTACGTAAATCACTAATACGAGATGTAGATTCCAGGATACCTATGGATAATTTTCTTAATTTAATTTTTAGATTAACAGAAGAGGTATTTTAAATTTTGTATAAAACCGTAGTATAAGCGCTCTCCAAATCTCGAGGGGGCGAGCGCATACGGCGCTCGAATAAAAGGGGCCGAACTCTCCAATCAGAATCTCAGCCGTTACTTCTAGCGGCTTAGTAATACAAAAATTTTTTTGCACAATTTCCAATTGTACTCTGTAAAAGTACTAATAAAATTCGTAAAATTTTAAATTACAGAGTGATTCAAAAGTTCGTAGACACTTTTTATAGTATAACAAAAAACAACGAAGTAACAACGAAACTTATTCAAAATATCCTCCCTGAGTTTCAATGCATGCGTTGAGCCGCTTCGGAAAATCATCACTGATTTTTCTCAAGGTTTCCAGTGGAATTTCTTCCTAAGCCGCGCGCTTCAAATCGAGGCACGCAACAATGGCTCCGAGACCACCGTGTGGATTTCATCACAAAGGATGAGTGGCCATCTTCTACTCCAGAATTCAATGCCTTGGATTACTCTAATTGGAGCATTTTGGAAGCCAAACCTGTGCTAAAGCTCACAAAACATTGGAATCATCGAAACGCGCTCTTATTAAGGCTTGGGAAGAAATCCCACTGGAAACGTTGAAAAAAGTCATTGATAATTTCCCGAAACGACTCAACGTGTGCATTGAAACTCAGGGAGGATATTTTGAATAAGTTTCGTTGTTACTTCGCTGTTTTTTGTTGGTTGTTGTAAATTAAAAAGTGTCTACGAACTTTTGCATCACCCTGTAATTTAAAATTTCATGCAATTTTGTTAGTACTTTTCCAGAGTACAACTGGAAATTGTGCTAGAACATTTTTGTATTACTAAACCGCTCGGAGTTACAGCTAGGAGTAACGGCTGAGATTGAGATAAAAGTGTCCACGAACTTTTGAATCACCCTGTAAGTTCAACTTCGTGTTTTTCTCATTTAAAACCCCTATAATTGAAGTTTTAGACGATCGTAAAAAAGTTGTTTTTCGGAAAAAAATATACGAACATCAAATTTCTTAACGAAACTTTTTTTGCATTTTTATAATTTTCCACATCAACATTAAGGAAAAATAAAATGCCTTCTTTGAAAAATCCGACCAAATTGACGATTTTCGTCTTGTTATTGACATCTACATTTATACCCATACATGCACAAGGTCTTAGGAGAGGTTGCTCCGATACGCTATGATTCTGGGCCCTCACCCATTATACAAAAATGTCAAGTACAATTTTATTGACATTTGTATTAAGTCAAATTATAAAGCAAAACAAGCAGCATGAAGTATGTTAAAAAGATTCATAACGCATCAAAACGGCATAGAGCATATGTGAAGATTCATAGCGTATCAAGTGGGCTTTATCCGCCTGATACGCTATGAATCTTTAAATTTCCGGTCAATGCGCGATACATGGCTTAGGAGCCTCCCTTCCCTTGTGCATGTATGTCTATACCTGCAATAATGGAGTTTCTTATGAAAAATTTTCAGCCAGTTAACAATCAAAATGTCAAACTTTAGGACAATACGGCCTTAATTCGTGATCCTAGCCTTTTATCTGCAGTTCAAAAAAATAACATTGATCTTGTTCGAACTTTATTAGAGAAATGTGCAGACCCAAATATAAAAGACAATTTCGGCTATACTGCTCTGCATCTTGTTGCGGAAAATAAAAATGACAATAAATTGCTTATCGAATTATTATTAGATTATGGTGCTGATATAGATAGTCAAGACAAATATGGTGTCACTTGTCTTATGAAAGCAGCTATCAGCAACAATATTGAAATTGTTCGTTGTTTATTACAAAACGGTGCAGATATACATAAGCAAAAAAGTTACGGCAGTAATGCTTTACATTATGCTGCACAAAATGAAAAAGATAATAAATTAATTATGGAGTTATTATTAAATCGTGGTGCTGATATAGATAGTCAAAACGAATTTGGTGTAACTTGTCTTATGTTCGCAGCTATCAACAACAATATTGAAATTGTTCGTTGTTTATTACAAAATAATGCAGATATAAATAAGCAAAACAAAGCTGGCCAAACTGCACTACAAAGAGCTAGGTCTATATCTTATTATAGAAATAATAAAGAAATCATTGAATTATTGCTGAGTTATGAAAGAGAAAAACCTAAAACACAAAGATTAACCCGTTTTTGGCGACATATGCCATATGGCACCCGAGATTTTTTATTAAATTTTTGATCACTTATGAATGAATAAAATTCTGTTAATAATGATCTTATACTACTTTTTAATCCTCTATCGATTAAAAAAAGATCGGCTCAATAAGTCAAAAATATCCCATATAATCGATCATTTTAAAAATGTGAATTTCATATTTTTTTGTAAATAATCTATCATATATATTGGGTTGTAGAATAAGTTGTTGCCGCTCAAAAAATGCATCTAAAATCGGCATTTTTCGCTTGTTTTCGATGAAATTTTTTTTCAGTAGTGGGTAAGAGTGTATGCTGAATACGATTCAATCATTCTTTTTGAGCGAAACTCATGTTTTCGTGTCAATATCCAGACTTTTTCAAAAAATCGGGTTTTTTATACCCCTAAAATGGTCCAAAAATTTTGTATACCCTGAATCAGGGTTAGAGAAATTTTTTTATGACTCGAAAATGCGCGCAATCGATTCTCTGACTAGGAAAACCTTAGTGGGGTGGAAAATTTCGTCAAAAATCGATTTCTATAACCAAATATCGACATTTTAAAATTCATTTGCAACATTGAAAAATATCAATTGTTTGAAAAAGTCTGTATATTGACACGAAAACATGAGTTTCGCTCAAAAAGACCTATTGGATCGTATTCAGCACACATTCTTACCCACTACTGAAAAAAAATTTCATCGAAAACAAGCGAAAAATGCCGATTTTAGATGCATTTTTTGAGCGGCAACAACTTATTCTACAACCCAATATAATCTTATCTATTGACCATATGTTCTAAGGCGCAGATTTTGAAGCAGTTTATTCAATAATACAGTAAACTCTAGATAAGCCGGCCACCCTAGAGAGGGGGCCGGCTTATCGAAATTTTGAGAGGGGCCGGCTTATCGGGGGGCCGGCTTAACGAGAGAAAATTTTCACTTTTCGATATTCTGTAAAAGGTATGTGATAGAGGAGACATTGCTCTACAACTTTCATGTTTACAGCTCTAACACATTGTCAGTAAAATATATACTAAAAATTCAAAAATATAAAAATTTTACTCAAAATTTTCAAAAAATTTTCATATTTTTCAGAATTCGTTATGAGACAAAATTTTTTCTTTACAAAGGCAACATAGTGAATATGGTCTCATTTTAAAGCTCTGTTGTAGTAGTAAAAACTTTGTTTTTACACAAATATTAGGTTGGTGAAAAATTAATGTCGCTTTTTGATTAGCTGCAACTTTATCAACAATTTTCAATAAAATGTCTAAAGTTTGTGTGAACCCTGGACAAACGCCAAAAGGAATCCCGAAAGTTATCCACTGTAAAAAGGCAATGTGGTGTGTGTGATGGGACCGATCTGGCATTATATACTGGGAAATCTTGTCCAATTCTGTTACTGGTGGGATGAAAACGATGTGAAGCAGGAATGGCGTATCCCAAATAGGGGCGGTAAAAGGCAAAAAAGACAAGGGGTGGGAACTGCTCGAGCATCGCCGTACTCTCCCACCGAAGCGCCAACAGATTATTACGTCAACCGATCGCTCAAGAACTGGCAAATGAGAAAAGTTTATGAAGACTTGGACGAATTGGTGGATGATGTTAACGCGTGGATTGCTTCAAAAGATCGTCATTTCTTTGCCCGCGGGGTTGACCTTTTGCCGCATAAGTGGGAAGCAGCTATTGAAGTGGGTGGCGATTACCCTCCTGAATAAATTGTTTATTGTTTTATTGTTTATTTTGTTGAAAATTGTTGATAAAGTTGCCGCTAATAAAAAAACGACATTAATTTTTCACCAACCTAATACATTATCATGCGATTATGAGTATTTAATGAGCCAAGAATGAAAATAGTCAAATATCGCCAAAATATTTATCGCCAAAAAGGGGTTAATCAAGGATATATTTTAAACTCTGCCTAACAAGTAGATGGTACGGATGTGGTTTTTTTTATTTCAACCAAATATGGCTTAAAATATTAGTTATAATGAGTCTATAAACAAGCTATAAAAATTTTTTCAACCGTCATGTACTTTTTGAGAAAAACCACTTCAAAGATCACGATTTTCATAATGAATTCAATGGCACTAACATTGTGTCAAGCATAGTCGAATATCTAAGCATGTATACTTTCATTTTGAAATTGTTCTATCCCCATCGGGTGCAAATCTTTTTGCATTTTTTCTTTTTGGATTATTTTGTTTTATTTTTTATTAAGCACTTTTATAATTTTTTATTTGTTGTTTTATAAAAAATTAGACAAAATTCGAAAATTTTTTCAATATTTACGGATTTTTTTATAAAACAACAAATAAACTATAAAACAAAATAATCCAAAAAGAAAAAATGCAAAAAGATTAGCATCCGATGGGGATCGAACCTGAACCTTCAAAACGAAAGTATACATGCTTAGATATTCGACTATGTTTGACACAATGTTAGTGCCATTGAATTCAATAACATATGAAAATCGTGATCTTTGAAGTGGTTTTTCTCAAAGTACATGACGGTTGGAAAAAATTTTTATAGCTTTCTTATAGATTCATTATAACTAATATTTTAAGCCATATTTGGTTGAAATCTAAAAAACCACATCCGTACCATCTACTTGTAAGTTTGTATTAAGCTCCTTATCTTTTACCAGCTTTATTAATGTCAATAAATGTATCAATGTCATAGGGACTAAAGCCTTTCCCAACGAATTTAAATTTTAAAACGAAAAACCATTACTTTTATCGATAGATTTAGATAAATTAGTTGATTTTTAGAATATTTTTATGAAAAAATAAGGAAAGTATCGCCAAAAATGTCGAAAATTTTCGATTTAAAATTTGATGGTTGAAAAGGACTCTGATGCCATATTATATTGGGTCGATCCATAAATAAAATACTTCTAAGCGTTGCTCGAGTCTTTACGGAAATGAATCCCTGGAAGCTTTTATATGCGGGGAACCAATTGTGCGCATTGCAGAACCGTGAAAACGCTTCACTGAATTAGGATGATCACTCGAAGACTCGATCCTGTTAGGGTTGAAAATTTTTTTTGATCGATTCAAAAAAAGTCATCAACCTCTTTATTTTTATTCATAAAAATTTTGCCTATCGTTTTTTCCTTTGAAACACTACCATTGAGCCATACTATCATTGAGACCATTAGATCAAATAATCGACCAGATATCTAACTGGCAGTGCTTCAAAGGAAAAAATAAGCAAAAATTCCATGACCAAAAATATGGGGGTCCACTTTGACGACTTTTTTTAATCGATCAAAAATAATTTTCGACCCTAGCGGGATCGAACCCTCGGCCTATTGAGTGATCAGCTGATTCAGGAAAGCGCATTCACGGTTCGACACTGCGCGCAATCGATTACTTGCATAAAAAACCACCCCATGGACTTTTTTTGAAAAAAATTTAAAGATACAGTCCAGAAGTGGGGTTTTGTCGATAATTTCTATGTTAATATGTCATAACCCCCAATTTTGCTACGAGGAATCCAAAAATGGCAATGAAAAAAATTGAAAACTTTTTCACACTTAAAAAAGCGTTTGAAAATATAGGATATTTTATAGTACGGATTAAGGATTTGCTGTAGTAAATTGAGGATATCTCGGCGAAAACGCATCCTTGTTCGATAATCTTTTTTTATTTATATAGCTCGAGTCACGAGCTACAGTCAAACCTTCGTTTTATGACACCCCTTCAGGGGTATCATAAGACGGAAATTTTAGAGAGTGTCATTAAACGGAGGTTTTTTAAAGAAATTTTTGTAGGATTGAATTTCAAGATAAAAAATGTTTTAAACAATTGATTAATTCACAATTTAATCAGAATATCATTTACTAAACATTTATTTCACCGATTTATCAAAAAATGACGCTTTTTAATTTAATTTTTTTAACAACACGTGTGTTTCACGGGAAAAAGTTTGTGATTTTCCCATAATTCTGAAGATAAATCCGATTTTGAGATCTTTATTTTCCCAGAAGACTTTTTTCTACTGAAGCATTTTCTACAATTTAAAGCACATTTTTATTGCCATTCATCCCCCTTTCCAAAGACACCTCGATCATGATCCTAGCATTTATAGTTTTTGAGAAGAGTGACTTTCTTTCTATTAATAACGCTTTTTGATCCCCTCAAAAATTCACTTTTTGGGCCCTAGCTCGAAATTTTCTCACTATACAAGCTCCGAGTTGCACATAAAAATAAACTAGAATTTCTGGCCGACATCACTGACCAAGTCATTTTTCAGAGGCCGAGGAGCAAAAAATGTAAAAATCGCTAACAAAGTAAGAGGTCAAAAATTGAAAATTCTTTAGATTAGCGAAATTTGCCATAATTTATATATATTCGGAAAATTCATGAAATATGGAGCATTTTTTGTTTTTACAATAAATTCTGAATCGTTATCGTTGTCGAGATAATCGCGTTTGAAGTTGGCGATTTTTGAGTTGCGATTTTAAATTTGATTTTCTCGCAAAATTGAAGATCAGGGTCTTTGCGGGAAATTCAAATTCAAAATCGCAACTCAACAATCGCTAACTTCAAACGCGGTTATCTCGACAACGATAACGATTCAGAATTTACTGTAAAAACAAAAATGCTCCATATTTCATGAATTTTCCGAATATATATAAATTATGGCAAATTTCGCTAATCTTAAGAATTTTCAATCTTTGACCTCTTACTTTGTTAGCGATTTTTACATCTTTTGAATTTTTTTTTTCTCGATGAAAACAGCCTATGGGACCATAATTTTGACATATTATACCGTTTTGAGTTGCCCTCTATCGTTTACGCTTGGTGGAAAATTTTTGTGGCAGATCTTGCGGTTCCCTTGTTAGTAGAACATCGTTTTCAAATCTGAGATAACCATAAAAAGTTACAATAAAATTAATAAATAAACCAAAAAACTTCTGATAAACAAAGACATCATTGATTGTAGGGTAGGATGAGAGAACACCACTTTTATGGGCTCTAGGAAAACTCAAAACGGTCGATTTCTCCACTTTCCTGTGGTTAAAATCAAAAAATTCCAATTTAGTTGCCGCTACGGATAAACCTGAGGCTGTCATTTGTGAGCAACTAACCAAGTGGCGTAGGCAGAAGGGTTGGAGAGGGGAGCACCTGACCAAAAAAGGCTCAAAAAGGATAAAAAAAACTAGGGAGCTCTTATATAAGGGGATTTTTTTAAATTTCGGCCTGTGAAGGAGGGGCTTCGCACCAGGTGCCCCTCCCTACGCCACTGAACTAACCCTTTAATAAAGTTGTTACGCAACTAACTTTTATGAACAACAAACTCATTACTATAGTTAGTTGCGCAACTGACTTTTCGCGCAGCTAATTGTAGTAATGGTCCGATTTTTTTCCAAGTTTTTGACAAAGGTCGCCACTTTTGACTCTGTTCTTTTTTTTAAAAGTATTTTCTCAATTTTTTTTGCATTTTTTGGAAAAATATTTAAAAAATTCTTAAGTTTATAATTTTTTACTCTAAAATTTTTAAAGCTTATTTTTGTTGCTTTTTTTGTTAGAAAATTAGCTAGAAAATTTCGGAATTTAATAAACGATGATAAGAGCTCCACAAACCAAATTTTTTATCGGCAAAGCTTGAATCATCAAATATTTAAAAAATCAATTTTTGGTACACAGATAGTTTCTTCTTTTTCCTTCAAAATGTTGGTTGGTAAACATTATTATATTGATCAAAACGAAAATGAACTTGGTCATGGCGCATTTGGAGTAGTATATAAGGGGTATGATCAGCGAGTAAGCATTCTTAATTTGATTTTCTACTCTTCATTTTTACTTCTTAGAATAACAATGCTGTCGCTGTAAAAGAAATAAGTAAAGAAAACTTAAATATGACAAATGTAGAAAGAGAGAATGAAATTATAATGGTAAGATTTTCATACATTGTGATGCAAAAACCGGAATTTTGAAATTTTTCGACCAAATTTTCGCAAAAAATAATTTTGCAAAATTTTTCATAAAATGACCCTATAAGGGGTTTTCTATCCGGTGAATTGATTGCGCGCATTGAAAAATGTTGAATACGCTTCCCTGACCTTGAACAAGCGCAACAAACTGGATTTTTTCGATTTTGTGGTTTTTGTGCTGATTTGGAGTCAGAAAAGCGTTTTCTGCTCAATGCGCGAAATCGATTTCTCGCATAGAAAAACCCCCATATCGTTATTTTAGAAAAAATTTAAAAAATTTTTTGCGAAAATTTGGCCGACAAATTGCAAAATTCCGATTTTTTCACCACCCTGTATATTACAGCTAACTGAAATTTTTTTTCTAAATATGACAAAACTTGGGGTAATTTTATACGAGAAAACCATTGCGCGCAACCCTGAAAATGCCTGACCT
>JAQGBS010001953.1:0-14199 GCA_034698545.1 Acrobeloides obliquus
ATGAAGAAAATGATGATGAAAATAATAACAAAAATGATTAAACTGTGATATTTTTGTGATTTTTTATGATGTTTTATATTAGTTGTATATAATGTTTTATGTTAGTTGATAAAAAAATTGTTGAAAAAATAAAATAAAATTTCGCCAAAAATCGACTTCTATTTGTATATTGACACGAAAATATGACTTATTCTCACAGATATAATCCGGTCCAATCAACCTTTTAATCAATTTTTGTGGTATTTGTTAGAATTGAAATCTTTCACTATGAACCAACGACGATCATATTTTGTTTTATTATTATTTAAAAGTCTATTCACTATTGTCTTTTTGTCTTTAGAAGTTCCATCGCTGCTAGTATGGATTCTCAAAGATTCGTGAACCCAAGTTACTATCCGTCATTGATGCTGCCTGGGGGTTTTTCTACGCGGACAATTGATTGCGCGTTTTCCCGAACTCTGAAAATGCTTACCTGACCCTGATTCAGGGTAGGAGTTGGTATCACAGAGTCAAGATAGAATTTCCAGGATTTAAGAATGCGCGCAATCGATTCCCCGCCTAGAAAAACCCCCAGGGGAGATAATTTCAACAATCTAACTTGTTGTATAATTTTTAGTGAATTTTGAAAATAATTCAAATTTCAACACTTTATATCTTTATTATGATCATATATATATATGTTACTGTCATATCTGAAAGTCCGACATATCTGAAAATTTCAGAAATTATAGACTCAAATAGGCCTAAACCTAGATTTAGGCCTAGGCTTTGCCCTAAGCCCAGTTTAGACTTATTTGAGACTATAATTTCTGAAACTTTCAGATATGACGGTAACATATATAAATGATTGGGTCAATTTTTGTTTTCACGCACAAATTTAGATTCTTTGGTTGTCATTCTATGGTTCTGAACAAAACCATCTTAAAAACACATGAAAAATCGCTGAAAAAATAACTTAAAAAAGTATTAAATAAATTTATGGTTGTCGGCAAAAACGGGTTAAATATAAAAAACGGAAATTAAAATGGTTAAAATAATTATTCGGGCTTGTATCGGTTGATTAAAATAAGTATTCGGGCTTCTTAAAGCAAATAGATTTGAGCTCTTCCTCAGTACATCCAACTTTACAGCATGTTTGGACAACTTAAAAAATAATTTTATTTATATTTTCTAAGAAAGAGCAAAGTGGTGAGAAGCAATATCTTCCCACATCCACCCTTTCCAAAAAGGAAAGAAAGAGACAAGCAAAGAATTATCTGTAGTGGGGAGGGGGCACCAGGGATTGTTACCCCCATTCCGGCCGAAAGCTGGAAAAAACGTAAAAGCCCCCTTATGTTTTGAAAATTATCTAAAATTTTTTGGAAAAAATGTCAATTGTTATCAAAAATTTCACATTTTTTATACAGCAATATCCTATTTTTTCTTTTTTCCTTTAAAAAAAAATCAAATTTTTTGTTTAGCAAAAATTGCCCCACTCTCCCATACCCGAAGTGCCTCCCATACCGGATCCCCAGCTATGTCTTTGTGGAGTAGGAAGTATGTCTCGTTTAACGATGGGGTGTGGGGCTTGTGTTTGAAATATTTTTGTGAAAAAGGTCAAATTTTTAAAGATCTTTAAAAAATTCATTTTTCAGCCCTTGCCTATCTGTGATATTTACCTTCTACTAAATCACCTCCGATATAATCATGATAATCATTCCAGTTTAACATTTCGCAAGTTCTAGTAATATGTACAATTAGACGTTTACCACACATCCTCACTCTCTTCGAATCAGTCTCGCCTTGGATTGAAGCCATAAAAAGGCACAAAACAATTAGAATTAGAAGCTTGTTCATTTTTGGAGTGTATTCTAGTTTATAGATCACAAAAAATAAAACCGATCGCTTTTATATATTCATACTGTCGTGAAATTTGAGTTATGTATCAATAAACGTTTTTTATAACTGTTTTTAATTAAAAAAATATAAACAAAGTGCCAGTTTTGGAATAAAAAACCACTGATTATAAATCATAGGAAAAAAGATCATATAAACAAAATTTATAGGATGATTCAAAAAATGGGAAAGAATGCACCACACAGAAAAAATTCCGCACGGATCTACCGCGCATGAATTTTTAGGACGGATCTACCGCACAGGATTTTCCGCACAAGGATCTTCCACTCATTTTTTGCATTAATAAAAGTTGCCTGAATTTCAACAAAATCGTGTTTATTGAAACGATTGGCAAAAAATCTTTAAAAAATGTGAGAAAAAAATTCAAAAATGTGCGGAAGATCCTTGTGCGGAAGATTCTGTGCGAAAAATCTGTGCGGTCATTCCGTGCGGAAGATCCGTGTGGAAGATCTTGTGCGGTCAATTCCTAAAAAAAACTGTGCGGTGCATTCATTCCTTTATCGCTTTGTTAGATATCATCTGATTTTTAGATTAATTTAGACTAATTGAGTTGCCTGATTTGCAATAAATATATAATTGACACGAACGTGGCGAAAGTTTTAGTCTTTAGGCAACGTGACAAAAATTACGTGGCGAAAGTTTCTGTGACGAATATGAAATGTGGCAAAAGTTATAGTGCCGTAAATCCTGTATTCGACAAAGTTCAGGAAACAGAGTTTATATATTTTTTCTCTTAAATTTACAAAATTATCGAATCAACAAATTTTGTGGTATTATAATCAAATTCCACTGGCACGTTTGCGTTTTTTGCAGCTAGCAAAGCAGCTCCAACAGCGGCACTTTCTGTGGGCTCATAAAAAGAAACTTTTTTGATCACCGACGATCGGAGGATATTTTCAAACCCTAAAAATTTTTATGAAAAAAATTGAAAAAATCAACCTGGTTTTAAAAGCTGCCAACTCTTGAATACGGATCCAACTTGTAAAACGGGAACATTTTCTAGGAGCTCCTGAATGTTTTATTTTTAAAAATTGAGGGGTGTTCTCAAAGTTACAAAAACCTTGTCACAGGCTTCAATTATGCCAATTTTGATCATGGTATAATTTTTCCGTGGTAACAAATTTGACAAAAAAGGTGTAAAATACCGTGATAAAAATTCTCATATTTGAGACCAGTGACAAGGCGTTCACTTTTTGTAACTTTGAGCATCACTTGGTGGGGGAGGGGGATTTTTACTTGATCAAAATTTTTTGAGACTGCTGTCAAATGTTTGGCCAAAATTTCACCAGCTTGTTCAAATAAATTTTTACATAAAGGGTCATTTTGGGCATCTAAAAATATATTGTAAATTTTTTTAATGCAAAAAATCCTACTTTCTGCAATTTTCACACAAAGTGATGCTATATGTGCTTTAACAAAATCTGTTCCATATAATAAATTAAAAATGTCTTTAATATCTTTCAATTGGAAATGATTCATGATTAAAGCCTTCAGAAATTTGGTCGGAAGTTTTGACGGCGCCAAACCATCTTCGTCGTCAAAAACTGTTTGTATAGCTCTAAATTATTGTAGCACGATTACAAAAAATTGAACTTATTAAAAATAATTATAAGAAAGATAAATACGAAAATTTTTAGGAAGTAAGAGGCTTAGGCCGGCCGCAAGTTGTCGTCGTACCTTGGTGTCGTACCGTTGTATCTTTCTGTCGTACCGTGGTATGACAAAAAGTACGACAACTTGCGGTCTCGAGTCGTACTTTTTAATGCATTTTGAATGAAAAAGTACAATAACTTGCGGCTTCATGCGGTGATACGACAATTTGCGGTCGGTCTTAAGCTTAGGGGTCGTTCACATATCACGTGATCAGATTGAGAGGATGGGGGTCAGGCCATTGATTACGTGATCAGGCACGTAGCGAGGGGCAATCTCCCCCACGAAATCGAAAAAGGTGAAAAATTTTCCTAATGGTCCCCCTTATGTTTTTGGCCAAAATTTTATGAATAATTTTGGTCTTTTAACCTTCTGTCGGCCTTTTTCCTTTTGATTTCGGTTTTTTGATCGATCTTCCAACCCTTCGGTTTCGATCTGATCTTTTTCGGTCTCGGTTTCCCACCTCTACTAGGCCTAGGCTCTGATACCTTTGTACAATCCAAAATCCACTTCCACCATCTCCTATCAAATGACCATGTCCGCCAACTCCAAAAAGTTCTCCACGCTTGTTTAAATATCTACAAGTTGATCCAGTACCAGCAATTATCACAACCCCTCCTGAAAATTTTCAAGATTTATGTTTTTATCCCCTCCCCACAAATACCATTTTTAAAAGCGGTAGCTATAGAAGCACCAGAATCGGACGTCACAAAGCACTTTCTAGCCACACTTGAAAAGTTTGTCTCAAAAATCTGGGTCAATTGTTGAGAAATTTCTTGATTTTCTGCTCCAGACAGACCCATGCACTAAAAAAAGTTTTTTTGTTGTATTGGGTTGTTCCAAAAATTTTTTACACGAAAAAATTTTTCGGATCCAAATTTTTTTTCTAAAAAGGATCCCTATAGGGGTAATTTTATGCGGGGGAATCGATTGCGAGCATTCCCGAAGCCTAAAATGCTTCCCTGGCCCTGGTTCAGGGAAAATTAGGGTTTTGAAAAGAAAAATGTTAAACTTTAATAACCCAATTTTCTCTGAATCATGGTCAGGGAAGCATTTTCAGGCTTCGGAAATGCGCGCAATCGATTCTCGGCATAAAATTACTCCTATAGGGGTCCTTTTAAAAACATTTTCGGGTCCGAAAAAATCCGAAAAATTTTGGAACAACCCAATAATTTTCAACAAAAGATTACCACTCCATCGATAGGCAGTGATAGATGAACGTTTTCACTAGCAGATTGTATCAATTTTGAAACATAGCCACTGGTAAATTCGGCGCCCCGAAGCAAGCAGTTCAAACTTTCACCTTCCAATTCGATTAGTTTGTGGACGGCATTTTCTTGGACTTTTATTAGGATGATTTTTGATTGAGTTGCTCCTCTAAAGTTATAGTATAGAGGCTAGAGTGCTGATCTTTCAATCAAAGGGCTCAGGTTCGAATACTGGATCGATTCAAAAGTTTTGGTATTTCATGAAATTTTTTGCATAGCCTAATTTTTGGTCTAGATTATTTTTCTTTTTTTCATATTATAATGTTATGAATAACGCTGGTTCAAACCCCCTCAATAATTATTTTACAAAATGATATAAAAATTACCCTTCGACTCCTGCAAAAATCATTTTTGATCTCTAAAATTTGAAAAATCTGAACCACATAGCCAAGTAGATAATATTTCGATCTTTCATTTTTTGTCATGGGTTCAATCCCACAAGTCGGATTTCAAACATGAAGAATTTCAAGTAAATTTTTTATAAGACCCACTAAATTTGACCTAGTAGAATTTTTACCTATCATTATTTTCCTTTAAAAATTTGTTCTAAGCCCTAAAATTGACATAAAAAATGTCAACTGAAAAAATTGGCACAAAAATATCAAAGCTGATTTGATATCTGAAGTTATTTTTCAAGACTTGAAAAATTTTTAGAGAAAAAATGACCGGGATCGAACTCAAGCTAATAAAATGAAAAGTCGAAATCTTATCCACTTGACCACATAGTATAAATTTCCATTTGCAGTGGAAACGGAACTAATTTAGTGAGTAAAAAAACCGGATTTTTGCGATTTTTCAAAAATTATCAAGTTTTTTAATTTTCGTAAATTCCAATTCCTCGCACAGAAAACATCTATAGGGGTATTTTCGTGAAAATTAAAAAACTTGAAAATTTTTGAAAAAATCGCCCAAACGTATAAAAAGTTGGTAGCAAGTATATTTTTTTATGTATATACTTGCCCCCAGCTTTTTATACGTTTGAGTGTAATTAGAAGCAATGAATTCAATGTGATTAACATTAGAAGTAGCACGTGTTTTTCTTTATTTATTCGTTTTTTAGGTCTTGAAAGAATTACAAGTATTGAAAGAATAAATATACTGATAATAACGAAAAAATCCGGAATCATAAATTCAATTCAAACCCTTCTAGAAATGCCATGCACAAACATGCGTTTTAAACAAAAATGAAAAAATTTTTTGCCTGTAGTGCAAAATTATAGTATAAAAATATATTTATGGCATAAACATTTGGGCCGGTATAAATAAAAATTCTAGAATCCTTATATATGTTACCGTTTTATCTGAAAATCTAAAAAATCCATCATATATAGAGTGTAAAACATCTTAGCTCACACCAATAAAACTTGGACACCGCCAACCAAATATACTGGGTGTGCGGAAATAAACCGTGATTTTGAAATTAGCGGGGATGCCCATAAAAATTATAGGGAAATTTTTATGGAGTTAGTTTTCTGGGTTAATTTGATGCGAGGAATCGATTGCGCTCATTTTCGAAGCATGAAAAAATTACCTTGACTCGTTTGCATTGATTTTCATTTCGATAGACTAAACTCTTCCCTGAATCAGGAAAATTTTTTCATGCCCCAAAAATGGTCGCAATCGATTCCTCGCATAAAATTACCCCCTGGAAGATGATTTTTAAAAAAGAATCCAAAATACACTGAATCAGAAATAGGTATCAGTGGCGCCAGACTTCAAGAATGGGGGGACCTTTTCAAAAAAAATTTTTTACATTGGTTCCCCCTTATGTTTTTTTCGAAAATTTGAGGCGCTAGAAGAAGCGCTAGCCAAGGCGCTGGAAGAGACGCTAGAAGAGGTGTTAGAAGTAGCGCTAACAGAGGCGCTAGAAGAAGTTTAGCAGATGTGCTTGAAGAGGCACTAGCATTCAGAATCCGATGAAATTCAATATCGGACGTCCGATTCAGAATCGGATGAAATTCTAAGTCGGATACAATATACATATAATTAAAATTTTTCTGTATTTCCCATTGAATAAAGGAAATGTATTGAAGCGAAAAGCTAGACATCATAAATTTCAAAATATACGGCGTTTTAGTGGCTGATTTTGTGTAATCCGAGGGCAGTGGTGTAGGCAGAAGGGTCGGCTAGGAGGCATTTCCCCCCAAAAAGGCCATTTTTTCCAATAAAATTAAGGGAAACCCTTATGTGTAGAAATTTAAACAAATTTTTGGACACTAGAGGGAGCACCTACCAAAGCGTAGTTGGACGCCAGGAATGGAGGGGACACTTTTCTAATAAAAATCATTTTTGGAAAACAATTTTTTCGAAAATTGGAAAAAAAATTTTTAATTGACAATTTTTCAGGCATGGGGTACCGATTCCCGGTGCATCCCTTCTAGCTACGCCCTTGGCACCTGCCCCAAGGACGTAGCTAGAGGGGGACACCGGTGCCCCCCCCCATAACTCAATGGGACGAATAAAATAACACCAAAATGATCCAACTCGAAAATTTTGCTGGATTATTGACACGAAATTTTTTTCAAGCGTGTTTTTTTATAAATTTTATGGTATCTGGCAGTAGGCAGAAGGGTCGGCTAGGGGGCACTTCCCCCACAAAAACCGTTTTTTCTAAAAAACATAAGGGGACTCTTATGTGTAGGGATTTTTTAATTTTGACCCATGAGGGGGGAGGCACCTGCCTCCTTCCTACTCCTCCCTTGCCTACACCACTGGTTTGGCTTTTCGCTTCAATACATTTTTCCCAGATTCATTAGGAAATCGCAGAAGATTTTCGAGTACACAAAAAATAGTTATATCACGAGAAAGTGCACTTCAAAAAAGCGGTTATTATAAAAATATGCATGTATTTATAATAAAGAATGTATGTAAATGCCGGTAGCACAAAAGAAGGATCGATAATTATATCAGTTCGTGACAGGCCATGCTACGCACAGTCAAGGCCCTTTTGTCGGTCAGTTCAATTTTTGTTTACATGAAAGATCAGAAACGGAAATTAAATATGGAAGAATAGCGTTAAACAGAAAATATAGTTTGATTGCCGATGGGGCGCCCGGTAAACTGAGTCAAAATTAACTGAGTCAATTCTAAACTGAGTCAATTCTAAGCTGAGTCAATTCTAAACTCAGTCAACTCTAAGCTGAGTCAATTCTAAACTGAGTCAATTCTAAGCTGAGTCAATTTTATGAAGGAGAGATTTAAAATTTTTTTAAATTCAATTTTCAAGTAAAATTGCCTAAAATTGATTTTTCTTCAATGGAATTTTTGATTTAGAATTTTTTCACTTAAAATTTTCACTCAGTTTTGACTCAGCTTAGAATTGACTCAGTTAATTTTGACCCAGTTTACCGGGCGCCGCCGATGGAGTGAAAAATTGTAATCTAAATGGTATACATGTAGAAAGGGGAGTCAAGATTTTGGAAACTATGGAGGGGGTCTTATGTGTTTGCAAACTTTTTGCGTGGGGTGCACTCAAAGAGGGAGAGGAGATCTTACGTGGTGGAGGGTGTCTTTTGTTTTGGGCCTTCCTGAGGGGGGGGGGGGGGCACGGTGTTTTTTTTTGTTAAATTGGAGAAAATTCGAAATTCTAAAAATGAGTCATGCCATTTGACTCATCTTGCCGAGACGAGTAGAATGAGTACCATAACATGAGGTTTTCCATCCCGGACCCATGACCGAGTGGTTAAAGTGACAGATTTGCTGTTTATAGCCTAGGGTTCGAATCCCGCTACGAATTTAAATTTGTCCAAAATTCATGAAAATTTTTTCATATCTCTATCCTGGCCTCTATAACACTTTGCAATCATTTTTGGGTCAGTAAATATTTTCTAGAACTATTAGAATAGTGATTTTAAGTTTTATAAAATCTAACCTTACTATACAACCACAACAAGTATTTACTGACCCAAAAATGATCGCAAAGTGTCATAGAGACCAAGGTAGAGATATGCAAAAATTTTCATGGATTTTGGACAACTTTAAATTCTAAGCGGAATTCGAACCTTAGCCTATAAACCGCAATATGTCACTTTAGCCACTCGGCCATGAAATCAGGATAAAACCTGTAAAACCCCATGTTAAGGTATTCGTTCTACTCGTCTCGGCGAGCTGAGTCAAATGGCATGACTCGTTTTTAGAATCTCGCATTTTCTCCAATTTTAACAAAAAACCTCCGCAGGGTCCAAATCTGGACCCCTCTACATGTATGCCAAATGGTGCAATGGTAAATGGCGCCATGTGCAATTAATGAGGAAAAATTTCGATCCCGTTTGAGAAGATTTCAAAAATTTGAATTCAAGAAAATTTTTATCGTACCCCCTAAAATTCGATTCCATAAAATTATATATTTTTTTCCAAATTTAAATTTATTTTCTAAAAATGCCATTTGCCAAGCATTCGTTTTAATAATGAGACTCATTTATTTATTTATCCAAAGCTTTAAAATAAATATATAAGATATTTTCTGCCAATGTAAGAAAAAATTCATTGCCACATGGTTTAGTGGCAAGCTTCTCTTTTTAAATTTAATTTTTCGAGGGTTCATTCCCGTCAGGGTCAAAAATTTTTTGAAGATACTTGCTTTCGTGTGAAATATGAACTCGATCATTGTAAAAGGTGTGCCATATTTCTTCGTCTTTGACTATTCCGACCTATTATTGCTAATTGGGCAGTCCAAACGAAAAGTTAAAAAAATTGACCGAGATATGGCCTTAAAACAAAAAATAAGGGCAAAAATCTTGAGAGACCCGTAGCTCAAAATTTTTCTTCCCATCGGCATCCAGTTTGTTTTTTAAAATTACTAGTATTTCACACCCATATTGACTCTTGGTCATGGGGATGTTGCACTAAGTGAGCTTTCGTTGTTAGCTTAAAATTCATTTTTTAGGAGTCGGAATTTTTTGAGGGGGTACCCCCCAAGAGTTAAAAAGGGGTTATTAAGTGTGAAATGGGGGGATGAGCAATCATTTAAAAAAATTATGATGCTAGACATCCGGGAACCTACTTTCGTTTCCGTTCTGGTTCGACCAGGAACCCAACTTTGGTAAGCATGCAGAAAAATGGGTACCCCATATATAAATTAAAAGTTCGATTTTTTTAATTTTTAGGGGTTCAGTGAAAGAAAACGCTGTATTTTTGTTCTATGTTGATTGCAGCATTTACAAAATAAAAATTTATTATTATTAAAAATCAAACAATATATTAATGTCTAGCATGCATGTCTATGATAGCCCCCTAGCCAATGGCGTATGGAGGAGGGTCGACTAGGGGAGGGTAGACCCCAAAATCATAAGGAGTCTTATGTAATTTTTTGCCAAAACATAAGGGGGTCATCATGATTTTTTCGGATTTTCGGCCCTCTACGGGGGGAGCGTACATACCAGATGTGTCCCTTGCCTACACCACCTGACTACATCAATTCCCACATTTTCATGATTCCATATCACTTGGCATCAATACCGGTATTGATAATGGCAATGGTATTGGTATTGGTAATGGTAATGGTACTGGGACATTCCTGATCGTAAATAATCTAGTACTAACAATCATTCTTATTGCATTTGTTATAGCAGGTTGATTTTGCTTCAATTTAGCATCACCATTATCTTATTCATAAGAAATTTAATACACTCTTTATAAGGCTTGATAAAATATTTCCAAAACTGGAAAAACTGTTATAAGAGCTAGACAAACATGAACTATCAAATTTGCATTCGCGATTCTTAGTAAATACATCGCGCCAATTATGATTAATGGAAAGCCTACCGATACGGAGTATGCTATTAATTGAATATTTAACGCGCGATTTAGCAATTTTCTCATTTTCTGACTCTGTATTGAAAGAGTCTTGCTAAGCGCTTTGTATTTAAAAAAATAGAATCCATATATGGTTACAGCAACTAGATAATTTGCAGTAAAGACAATGATGATCAATACTATAAGCATATTTGAAAAAAGTCGACAATGTTCATAATTGCACCCAGTAAGTGATGGTTGAAGCAAGGCAAATTCTTCATAAATTGGCTCTTTTTCGGCAATTGAATTCAAAACCGCGGGAAAATTGTATGGTTCAATGAGAAAAGCAGTAAAGGGGACTAAAAATTAGGAATATTGGGTTGTTTCATTCATTACAGAGGACCTGCTCCCATGTAGCTGTTGGCATCACCCCACCTCTTCCCGCCTCAAATGACCGTATTGGCTTTTCTTCTACCTACTTGTCCACATTGCTTCAAAAGATAAAAACACGCCAACCGCCAGAATAAAACATGATTTCGGAGTATTTAAAATATCATGAAGCCTTGTATAAGGAAAAAATTGAGAAAATCTATAAAATAATTCAGCACCCAACGCAAAGTAGCAACCAGTCATTGCAAATCCCAAAAGATAGAACATATACACAAAATGATTCGATGGTAATAAATGAGTTAAAACTCCAGTTGAGTAAAATATAAAATATGGAAGAAGACTGACGGGCCGCCAAACAAACCAAACTGTTTCTAAATGCCATATTTAATAAATTTATCTGAAGGTATTGTTGTTAGCAGGGTTGTCGCGAGTCATAAAATAAATCGAGTTCGAGTTTTCGAGTATCGAGTTTTAAAAAAACCGAGTTTTCGAGTTCGAATTTAATTTTCCTAATAAAACTGAAAGCTTTATATTTTAATAAAAATTAATCGATTCGATTTAATAACTATAATTAATGGTGCTGTTTTTCAACAAAAAACTCATTTTCGATATGAAAAATTGATTTTCAGACAAAAAGAACCTCATATTCAGATTCTCCATGATCAGTTCTCTAATGCTGAAAAAAATTTCATCGAAAACGGCAGAAAAATGACGAAATTAGAGGCATTTTTTGAGCGGCCATCACTTATTGAACAACCCAATATGATATCAAAAAGTTTATAAGGTTTTTCTTCGAAACATAAAGGTTTTCATAAAAAAGTGGTGAAAACTAAAGTTACTCAGCATGCGCTAAGGAATTTTTTGAGCGATCGCTCGACCCATTTAGACACGTTTTGAAAAAAATCATGTTTTCATGTCAATATACAAGCCAATTCAAATGAGTTTACGACTAGTTTACAACGAGTTGTGATGCATTACAACTCAGCTAACGTCGTAAACCGTTGTTTACAACAGCTAACGAGCAGCCTTATTAAAAATCTATTCTTTCATCCAAACTCGATTATTCTTTCGAGTCTCAAAAAAACCGAGTTTTCGGGTTCGAGTACTCGAACCCGAAACAACCCTCACGTGATTTTGAGAGGGGAGGGGTAACCAAAAATCACCAATTATCACCGGGCGGGGGTATTTTATATTTTTTTTAATCATGTGACCCCTAAGACCGGGAACATAACACCACTTTATGTAAAAAAATATTACCGACAAAATAATTCCAGAATATGGAATTTAAAAGAAAATACTTATAAAGTCCCATGGCAGGCGGTGACTTTTTTAATATAATAAAAGTGGTAAAAATTGTCATAATAGTTGTAATTACGAATATAGCATCATCAAAATAGTAATAAAAAGATAAGAATGTGGGATAATCGATCATATCCCTAGTGAGATTCGCAGCAACTTTTATATGGAATATATTAGAGACAAAATTCAACACTTTGTCAGCCATTTTTGGACTTTTTGTATTCTAATGAAATTTCTGATTAAATTGTGCTTTAATAGTTGTCTACTAGTAAGAGTTCATCAAAAATTCTTGACGAGAATGGAAATACGTATATGGAAAATCTTATGGTTTTGAATCTAAAATTTCTTATAAATTCAGCTGTCTAAGATCAAGACCAAAACCATTTTTGGACTTTTGGTATTCTAATGAAATTTCTGATTAAATTGTGCTTTAACAGTTGTCTACTAGTAAGAGTTCATCAAAAATTCTTAACGAGAATGGAAATACGTATATGGAAAATCTGATGATTTTGAATCTAAATTTCTTATAAATTCAGCTGTCTAAGACCAAGAATTCATGACAACAACAGAGAACAAGGTGTATGGTCGTATCTTGCGACAAGCTTTTTTTATATAACTGATTAATTCCTTCCTTTTACTCGTGATATCATAATGAAAACTACAAAGTTATGTTTAGAGCAAAGAATTAAGCTCAGTTAGAATGTAGTATGGAGTAAAAGTGCAAGAAACAAAAAATTGGATACCCCATAAAAATTTAAACACTTGATTTTTTTAATTTTTAGGAGTCCTGTCTTGTGTATGTTAAAAGTAGGGACCGACACCCTATGAAAAAACCCGTTCACTGTTTTCATGTAAAAAAGCGTACATGATGGTTTTTTGAGTTTATTGCTTTGTTGCAAGGGCATCACGTGGTAACTTTATCCAAGTATACCTTTTTAGCGGAAACATCAAATATACCAGTTTTTTGGGCCTATCTTTGTGCATACCTGGTTCTTCGAAAAATGCATAATTTTTCTAATTTTTTTTCAATTTTGATCGGATTTTTTGATAGTATTTATAAAAGTGTCTCAGATACATATTTTTTTCATACCATTTCTAATATCACTCATATTGAATTTTTTTCAGAATTGACCAAAATGACTGATTTTGATCAATTGGTCATATCTATCTTAAAGAATCCGATTTTTTTCGCCTTTCGATGATGAATACTAGGGCACTTGCTTTACTACATCCCGTAAAAATTATGAAAAAAGTGACCGCCTATGATAGCCACAGCAAGCCTACGAATTTATTTTAAGCGACTTTTTTTTGTCAAAAATCGAATTTTTGACGCCCAGCATGATTTTTTTTAAGGGAAAGTGCGTTCTACAAAGTTGTTCCTCATAAAATTCCGCGTTGAAATGACCCTTTGCTGACGATATTTGGATATATAAAAAAGTTATGGGCATTTTATAAAAATTTTTGACCCACTGTTTGCACCTGTTCCCCCATTTCCCCTTGTATATACCACTGGTCTGGCTTTTTGATTCAATACATTTTTTCAAGATTCAATGGGAATTGCCCATGATGCAAAAATGCAACTTTCGGCAAGTTTCACTTGCATCCCCAATTTTAGCTAAAAACATGTTATTCCAACTATTTTAGTCGTTCTACACATGTTTTAGCCAAAAAATTAAAAATTTAGGAAAAATTCGATACAAGTAAAACTTGCACCAAGGGCAAGTTTTCTGGCAGCTCTGCTTACCTCGACGATTTGAATATAAATTTCTCTCAATTACTCCAAAAACCTCATTTTCAGAAGAAAAATTTCTGATCGTGTACCTTTAATAGAATTAAATTTAAATTTATTTACAATAATTTATATATAATAATGAGAAGATTTAACAGGACTAGTATATGTTTTTATGATGATATTTTTTAAAGTCTTTCGATAGACAGACGACATTATGGGGTAGATTAAAAA
>JAQGBS010001954.1:0-14195 GCA_034698545.1 Acrobeloides obliquus
ATGAAAATTTTTGCGTATCTGTATTTTGATGCACTGAGCAAGATTCGAAGCAAATAAAAATGTGGAAACATTCTCGATGAGATCTGGAAAGGAAAATGAATTTTTCCAAAAAGTGTTATTTTTCAATGTGCTCTAGGTCCCGTAGGAATGCATTGTTGAATGAAAAAAACGCTACCATCGTGTTCAGAGTACCTGAAAACGGTAGAATCATGTCATTTTTATATTCAGTCATTTTAAAAAATGCGCGCTCTCGACCATTGAAAATTTGTATCATATATGATACGCTGCGCAGTCCCGGGTTAAACTTTTAGTTAATAAACAAAGATTTCGAACGTTTGAAAACTAATAGGTTTGAACTGTGAAGGGCTCGAGATTGCGAAAATAATTATATAGAAAAAAATATTCCATTAACTGTATGTTCAGTGCTCCTCGTATATTTCATAGTGACAACGGCTGAGAGTTTGTCAACGAAACAATCAAAGCTGTGTTACAAAGATGGCCTGAATGTCGACTAGTCAGAGGATTCTCAGAGACTCAGGCATTCTCAAAGCTAAGGGAGTGTTGAGCGAGCACATCGTGATGTTGAGGTAAGATTTACTTTGTATGATAACTGGGATAATATTTTTCCATCACAGATATTTTTTATCGCATAAAAAAAAGTTTTTTTTTGGTCAATGGCGTAACTAGGGGGACCCGGGTGATTTCCCAGGAAAAATTAAAATTTTTCTTAATGGTCCTCTTATGTTTTTCCCAAATTTTTGAAAAATTTTCGAAAAAAACATAAGGGGGGACCAAGGCAAACAATTTTTTTTAAAAGGTCCCCTCCATTCTTGGAGTCTGGTTACGACATTGTTTTCGGTTCATTCTTCGGCGTCAACTCAGTTTTTTACATGATGGCAGTGGGATAGTCAGGGGCTTGTTGCAGTTATTTGGAAATCGTAAGTGAAAAGTTACCAAAATTACATCTTATTTTTCTTTCAAATTATTAAGAGGCGGTTGGGTCGACGACGAGTGTGCTGTCGATCCTTCGGTCGAAACTCGGTTCTTAGCATTTTTCAGTTCATAGGCCGGCGACGTGGTGGTTTCATGCTAATTGCTGGCTGTCGTCTACTAGTTTCGTGCCTTCGTTTTAAGTACTTATTTCCAAACTTTGCACTGTGCCTTTATCTCCCGTCCTGACTTTTTGAATTATGTTGACGGTCGGAAAATTGTCTAAGGGAACGTAAAATAATCCTGAGACAATTTTCTGTCTAATTTGGTTTTTTTGTGTCCACTGCACATAAATTTAGCGAAATTTTACGCACAGGATTTTACGCACATGGATTTTTCGCACACCTTTGAAATTTCGATAATTTCTTGGAAAAACCACTCCAAAAATGTTTCAAAATCGTAATTTAGGCAATTAAAAGCCATATTCTGAACAAATTCGCTTCGGAAATGCGGTTTTTCTTCATGACCTTTTTTAACTCCAAATTTCTATAGGAAAATGGAGAAATTTTAAAATAATAATTTTTGAAGAAAAAATGCATTTTTTAAGCGGTTTTTTTCAGAATATAGTTTTTAATAGCCTAAATTCCAAGAAGAGAATTTTTTGGACTGATTTTTCTAAGAAATTATCGAGATTTCGAAGATGTGTGTAAAATCCATGTGCGTAAAATCCTGTGCGTAAAATCCGTGGGAAAAATCCTCTTGAATAAAATCCGTGCGGATTTTCAATGTGCGGTGAATTCCCTCCTATTGCCCTAATTTGCTCCTCCTTTAAAGGATTTTGTTTGGATGCTAGATGTTCACTTTTTATTTTTATTCAATGACTTCACAAATTTGGTGGGTGGGGTTTCTTCATTTGAATCGTCTGAATTTTCTCTTGCTTAAATGCTCAAAAGCTTTTTTTTAAATAAGCACTGAAGTGGACAGAAATTTTTATAAGGAGTACCACGGTAAACCAAAGTGTGTCCCAAAATGTGGACAAGAAAAATTAAGCATTTTCGTTTCAATAACACACGTTTTGTATATGCTCAGAAAACTAGCTTTATTTCGATGAAATCTTTATCAAATTTGACAATCTTGGGCTTTAAAATATTCTAGAGACCGAGATCTGCAAGAGTGTGCAAAAAATTTTTCGAGAGATTTTCCGATTTTTATGGGCTCAAAAGTTACTTTTTTTGCTCTATCTTCTCAGTAGTTGACGAGTACCATCTATTCATTGGCCCTAAATTTACAGCTCCTGTTACCAGCATTCCAACGACACCATGATCGAGGCAAATCTCAAAAATCTATCTTTTAATTCATATCAGTTTGAACGAATTATATATATAAAATGTAGTAGGAGTCTTGAGAAATCCAACAACAACAAAACCATTTCATATGAAGATATGGTTTGGGAGTTATGGTTTTGAAGTTTACCCTAGAATTTTGAGCTATGTAAATTTGAGCCATATGACCCGTGTCCGTTTTGAGATATCGTCTCTTAAATTTTTTTCGGCAAAAAATTGCTCGAAAATTCGCAAAAATGCAAGTTTTTTTAGCCACCCTGTACTTATTTTATAGAGCTCCACATAATATGACCCTTACAAATATGTCTTACAAAAATTATGAATTTCAACCAAAAATGGAAATCCAAATTGATGTACCAACTCCGTTTAACAACTCTTTGCCGCAATGTGGCTCCACTGAAGAATGTGATTTTGCTAGATTTGTTTCAGTTTCAATCTTAAGTTTTATTGCGTGTATTGGAGCAGCGTCCAATTTGCTACTCGCTTTTATTTTTATCACTAAAAAGTATTCCAATGCACCGCCAACTTTGTATCCAACATTTTTGGCTATATTAGATTCGCTTATTTGTGTATTCTATGTTCTGATGTTCGGAATCGATGTGATTATGATTTATTTGAAAATTGAAGTAGGTTGGGAAAACTCCACAATTGTTGTTTATTCTTGCCAAAAAAGTGAAATTTTTTGCTCTTTTGAAAAGCCATATATGGATAATACTCTCTCAAAAGACTGACAATCTTTGCGCACATCTAGTGATGCGGTCATCGAAACTTGATATTGTCGATTTTTTCGACAATATCAAGTTTCGATGGCCGCATCACTACGCACATCCCTCTAAAAACCATCTTTGAGCGCACCCCACCCTTAATTTGGGTAACACTTTGGGGGGGGGGAACAAAAAGGGTTATATCAGACAAAAAATGAAAAAAAATTTTAGACCCTATTTGTTATATACCATTATTATATAGTGCCTGTTTTTGTTCTATCAAAAAAAACTCAATTATCCATACCCTATATGCTAATTTTTGTAACTATGGAAAGATATGCTTGGATTTCGGAAAACTTGTAAGTTTTTATTTATTTTTTAATAATTTTCATTTTAACAATCAAAATTCTATTAAAAGGAGGAGGGCTGATTGAGGCGAGTTATCGCAAAAAATTTTTGTTTCAAAATTTTTTCGAAAAACGTAAAAAATGTTCGAAACGATGAAAAAATATTGTTTTCGAGGAAAAATCAAAAAAATTTTTTGGGTTTTTTTCCTCGAAAACAATATTTTTTTCATCGTTTCGAACATTTTTTGCCTCAATCGACCCTCCCCCTTTAAATAAATTATATTATGTCGAAATTTTTTATTTGTAGTAATACAGGGTGGCGCAAAAAATTCCATTTTACATGGTGGCTAAAAATGCCATTTTATCATTTCATGAATTTTGGGCTCAATAATTGCTTCCAAAAATGACCCTATTAGAGGTAATCGATGCGGGAAATCGATTGCGCACATGAAGTCTGAAATGCTTCCCTGATTCAGAGGAAAATGTTTCTGAAGCGAATTTTCTTCAAAAACCATAATTTTTTCTTGAATCAGGGCAAGGGAAGCATTTTCATGATTTGAGAATGCGCGCAATCGATTCGCCGCAACAAAATTACCCCTATAAGTTTATTTTTATAAAATTTTAGAAAAATTGATTTAAAATTCATGTAAAAAATGTCGAAGTGGAACTTTTTTGCGCCACTTTGTAAAAACAGTAAAATTCAGAAATAGCCTTTCAAATGTTAAACTTTTGATACTTGACGTTACATAATGCATCAAAAAGACTTGATGTCAAATTAATTTAAAAAAATATATTGCAAAAAAATTTCCGTTCACTAAGCATAAACAATACGTGCGAGCTGACGTAAAAACGTATGCCCTATTAACTTTTCAAAGCAATAAAACAAGCACTTTTAAAATGTCATGCTTTTTT
Source organism: Acrobeloides obliquus (assembly GCA_034698545.1). Taxonomy (NCBI): domain Eukaryota; kingdom Metazoa; phylum Nematoda; class Chromadorea; order Rhabditida; family Cephalobidae; genus Acrobeloides; species Acrobeloides obliquus. The sequence goes on from JAQGBS010001954.1 coordinate 4,237, forward strand.
TTAAGAGTAAGAAGTGAGAGTAAAAAAAAATAAAAAGCATGAGGTTTGACATCTAAAACTTTTTTCGCCTACATATTCGACTTGACGTACTACAATCTTTGAACATAAAGGGAGAAGCAAAAATATGTATAAATGGCCCAGATGGGGGCCAGATCAGAGATAGGGGAGCATAAAAAATTTTCATTGTAAAATTTAATTTTTTATGAAAAAAAATAGATAAAAATTTTAAAAATTTTGGCACTATTAAGGATTAGCGACCCCACTTAAAGATGGGTGCATTTTGCGACCATTTGGGAGAAAAAATACTTTCGTAAAAATGACCCTATAGGGGGTAATTTGATGCGAGAAATCGATTATGCGCACTCCCGAAGAGTAAAAACGCCATCTTGACCAAGTTTTCGTGAAAAATTGCCTATTTTTCATCTTTTTTCGCGACGAAAAAAGATGTCATGTTAAGCGGGGTCGCTAATCCTTATTAATACCAAAATTTTATATGCAAATTTTAGCAAATCTTTCTGCCTTTTTACTGCTAAAGGGCGACCTTTGAGCGTAATTTTATGCTTGTTAGTATGTACAGCGTTAAGAACACCATCTGCGGCTGCTTTAATAGTAGAGGAATATCCAGAATGTTTGGATTTCTTTAGGACATTAGCAGTTGGTCTCCGTGATTGGTCTATGGTAATAAATTTGTCTTTTCTAATCTCCCCCACTATATACATACTTCACACTTTAGCCATTTTTTTCTTGTTATTGCAAGAGCTGAGTCAAAAAGGGTGGTTTTTGTGTCAAAATTCATTATAAAAAATCTTTAGGAAAACGTTAAAGTACAAAAATGATATCCCTGTTCTTTTTTGTTGAATTTTACGATAAAAATGTTTTCATTTTGTCCAAGTTTTCGAGATTTGCAGCCCGAAATGTTTTTTCCCTAAAAAAGGTTTAGACTATAAAAATTGTTTATAAGACTTCGATTTTTATTTTAAAATTTTTGCCATTGATTACGTAATCATGAGGGGGGAGGTCAAAAAATCAAAAATTTTGATTACGTAATATCTGGATGACCCTTAATCTATAAAACGTGGTTTAGGAAAGTCAAGTATACATCACGTATGATTTCCAAATTATGACGATAATACACGTTTTTGTGCCTTTTGTTTCGTTGGTCTTCTTTAATGGCATTATTGTATACAAATTGGTATTGATTCAACGACAATTTAATGTAAGCTCAGAAATCATATATGTACAAGGGGGACAACAAAATTAGATGCGATATGCAGAGGACCACTTTATGAAAATACTAGCCCCGACGCACGCTTAAATTGAAAAAATTGAATTTTTAAATTTTTTTAGGGGCACCCCTATTTTTTTATATGAAATTTTCAATTTTTTACGAATTTTTTGATTTTTGATCAATATTTCGATTTTTGATCAATATTTTGATTTTTTACTAATTTTTTTTACGAATTTTGGAAAATTTTTTATGAATTTTTAATTTTTGGCGGCCAATAAAAAGGTCATCAAACGTCGTTTTTCGGTTTACCAGCCTACCCCTTTGCCATGTATGTTGGCGTTTGTTGGCATTGCGCGTTTATTACGCCTGCGTTTCGCCAATCAAAAGACTTCTCGTTGATTTTGAAGTTGCGAACACTGAATTAATCATAAGTTAGCAATACAGTTACAAATTGAATAATTAAATACCAATTAACAACCTCAATATACATGACCTATCCAATGCATTGTCGCTCATCAAATCCGGATTTATGTACAAAAAGTTATGCTAAGAATAAATGTGGGAGATATTCGCTGATCACCCTGTATTTTTTAGAAATTGGATTGTTCAAATTCTGACTCACTTATTATCTTGGTAAAAGCAACTCAAAAATTCGCTTCCATACACAGAAATAAAATGTCAAAATCCGTCAAAAATGCTGTTGTTACCACACTAGCTATTGTCACAAGTTATCTTGTTTGCAACAGCTTACATATGTTTTTGACAGTTCTAGAAAGAACCGACTCTCCGATTTTGAAGTAAGTCCAATTTTTTTTAGGAAAAACGATATAATGTAAATTTTAGGCACTATGCGGATGAAACATTAGCGTCTACTTTTTACACAATTTTTGCAGATTTGATTAGCGCTCTATACATGATATCAAGTGCTTCGAGGATTGTAATTTATTGTAAATGCAATCCTGTAATTTATGCCTATGTTTTGTCGATGTTTACGGGAGTGACTAGCCGACGTACTTCGCTTAAAATTCGGGAAAGAATTATTCAAAAAACAAAGTCTATGTTTGAGCCTACAAATAATTTGTAAATATAATATATTTAATAAAGTTTTAATTTTTAAAATAAAGTTATAGTTAGAGTTGGTATTTGATCGGTCAAATAGGTCAACGGTCATTTTCGGTCAAATAGGTCAAAGATCATTTTTTTTAAATGATCGTTTCAATGATCAGATTAAATCAGGCAAAATTTAAAATTTTTTGACCTCCTATTAGAGTACCCCCATATTAACACGGGAATGACCAACTGTGGTAAATGGTAGAATCGACCCAGCTTTTCATGCTGATTCATATGCAAAAAATTTTTTTTGAAAAAAGTACTATGGTGCAATATCGGCCCATATGAATGTTGGACGTTACAGGTGTTCTTTACACTTTAGTATTTTAAATATATCTCTTGAAGGTTAAATCTAATTTTGATGATCTTGGTGTCGCTGGAAAGCTGGTGACACGGGCTACAACTTTCATATTAGGTGTATGGGGGCATTTCGTGAAAAAAGTTGTCAAAAACTTAGGTTTTTAGCTAAAACCCGGGTCAAAACTAAAATCCTGGGTGGATCAAAAATTTAAAGAAATGGCTCTAGCCAAAAACTTTGTTCTACCGTTTTCTCCGATTTAGATAAAAACCTAAGTTTTTGACAACTTTTTTCACGAAATGCCCCCATACACCTAATATAAAAGTTGTAGCCCGTGAAAAGTTGTAGCCCTCAGCATGGCGTTTCATTTTTTTATTTTTTCGAATTTTTTTAGAAAATTCGAAAAAATTTTTTTAATTTTAAAAATTGAAAAAATGAAAAAATTGAACCTCATAATTATGCTTAAAAAATCATGCCAATCATGAATACATAGCTTGAACTATAATTACATTTCAACTAATTTCGATTATTTTCGATTAATCGAAACTCAAAATCGATTTTGGTTCCAAGTTGTTTCTTTTGATCTTAATTCACCACAGCTTTTGTCGAAAAATTATAAATCAATTATTTGAATTTTGATTAATCGATATTAACCGAAATATCGATTAATCGAATCTACCCATCACTGCCCTGGAAAACCATGAAGATGAAGTTTCCACCACGAAATCTCTTTTATGATTTTTTGTGTTTCTCAACCTTCGTAAGTATAAATTGGATTTAAAAGTTCATGTGTAAAAAATGATTGATCCATGTGCGTAAAATTCTGTGCATAAGATTCTGTGCGTAAAATCCGTGCGTAAAATCCGTGCGTAAAATCTGTGCGTAAAATTCTGTTGTAAAATCCATGTGCGTAAAATCTGTGGGAAAAATCCTTGTGAATAAAATCCGTGCGGATTTTCAATGTGCGGTGGATTTCCTCCTATTGCCCTTTTTTCGGTTCAACATATACAAACCTTTCCGTAGCAGGATCAGGGAGGCATTTTCACAGTTTGGCAAGCGAAAATCATCTGAAGCAGAGTTTAGTGATAGTTTTTCATGCTTCAAAATGCGCGTAATCCTTGCATAAAATTACGGAAACCCCTGTGTTATTCGGATTAAAAAAGTTTTCATCTTTTCGAAGCCAAACATTTTAAAAGTGTTAATTGAAATGTATTCTTAGAAAAAGCATAGCCAGTCTTCTTCAAAATTTCTTTCTTAAATCAGTGTTTTTGAGAGAGTCTTAAAATATGTCGGTCTATATTATTTTCATCCTGGCTTTGACGACTTTTTCGTGTTCTGTAAGCTATTTGTTTATATGGATGGAAAAGATGGGTCTTCGGTCAGGGTCCGGATCAAAAAGGCATAAAAATATAAAGGCTTGGAAAATTTTGCCACCCTAGCAGGCAAGGGTGGTCCAAGAGATTTAGGGACAAATGGAGCAGAGAACTTGCCATCCCCTCAGACGTTCCACCTCTTCAATTAGATAAAGTTTGATAGGCTTGTCCACATGTGTATGAGTAAACACACTTCCATAAGATAAAAATATCATCAAAAAAGTTTTGGAAAAAATTAAAGCTAGGATTTTTGGGAAAAAATTTCAAAAATTTGAACATAAAACATAACGGGAAGAGGGGAATTTTGATTGTTTCAGTTGGAGGGGGTACATGCATTAGCCCTCCTCTCCGGGACGGGAATGGTTTATAACAATGATTCCAAGATGAATTTAGGCACAATGGTGCCCATTATTTCTGAAAGACGAAAGGGGATATCAAATTAGGTGCTGTCCAGAAGGCCTCGGACGTTGGGACTTCTGTTGTGGAAAAGGAAGATGTAATGTTTTTTGTCGCAATTGTGACGGTGGCTGTAAGAAGCTTGTTGATTTTTGTCAAGAAAAAGTCAATGAAATTTGATTCTTTGTTAATATAATTTTAAGTCTACATTGGTATAATAAAAAGTGAGTAGGTACTTACTAGTTAATTTGTCAATAATTAAAAAAAATAAAGCATTTTCAACTATTATTTATTATGTTTGCAATTAAATCGTGAGCACTTATTGTTCGATATTCTAAATCCGTTTCCGCCGACAATGAGAAAAAAGTCCGGGGCGATGGTCAAGTGGTCCAAGGCACTGCTTATCCGATCTGACAAGTTAAGCAACGTTGGCCCAACAGGTTTTATCCCGCTAGTGCAAAAATTTTGATTTTCAAAAAATTCTTTTACAAAAAATGAAGCAAAAAATCTGTGCTCCATTTTTTATAAAAGAATTTTTTTGAAAATCAACATTTTTGCACTAGCGGGATCGAACCTGTTGGGCCAACGTTGCTTAACTTGTCAGATCGGATGAGCAGTGCCTTGGACCACTTGACCATCGCCCCGGACTTTTTTCTCATTGGCAGCGGAAACGGACTTTATAAGGGAATTCGTAGTTGATGTGATATTTTTTCAAAATATTGAGTTGTTCCAAAAGTTCTGAGATTTTTTACATGAATTTGGAACACGAAATTTTTTCTAATTTTTTTAATACCTTTTTAAGGATAATTTTATGCGGGAAATTGATTGCGTGCATTCTCAAAGCGTAAAAACGTTTCCCTGATCCTGATTCAGGGAAAAAGTTGGGTTTTTGAAGCGAAAATGGTCATTTTTCCCTGAATTGGGTGCGCACCAATGCGCCCTTTTATACACAACAACTCGATCGTTTGGTTGAAGCAGTCCATCAAAAGAGGCCTGGCAAGACCAAAATCATCCTACAGCACGACAACGTTAAACCTTATATACAAAGCTGACGAGGCCAAAATTCATGAGTTTGGTTGGGAAGTTTTACCCCATCCTCCTTATTCACCGGACCTTGTGCCATCGGACTATTACCTTTTCCGGGACCTACAAGGGATTCATTTTCTGGTCCGATTAGTATCAAATCCTGATAACAAAAACATACAATTTTTGATCTTGTAAAAAAATCTATTTTTCATTTTTTAGACAAAGTCATCATTTTTGTGCACGGATCAAAAACTTTTTCTCGGCAATCTAATTTTGGAAAACGGAAGTTTTTAATCTAAAAATTAAGTCTTTTATTCGTTCCATGTGTTACTAACGTGTGATTTAAGAACTAATTTATAGCAATAAATTAATCGACTTTGGGTTCAGCTAAGCGACTCTCTGGGGTCCAGCTAAATATTGCCTTATCAATCTGATAAACTCTTCTACGTATGCAAGAAACAAAATACAAAAATTATATAAAAAGGTCTAAAAAAAGGACATACATTGAGTTTGTTCCAGGATCTATAGTTGGTTAAGATATTCCAAACATGATTTTATATTTTCTTTATATTTTCTATTTAATTCATGCTTCTACAGGGGTTACATATAATATCAACGTGGAAACTAGTGCACCAATTCGGACCATACCAGAAACTTTTTTGAGTTTTGGCTTGGACACTAGCAATTTGGAACGAGCTGATTGGTATGGGTTAAATTTCACGTAAGTTATGGAAAAAGTGAAAAGTTTTAAGCAAAAATTTTGATTATAGGTTTATTGAGCCCCTCGGAAGAGCTCTTGCCCCGGCTAATTTAAGGTTTGGGGGGACATTGGCAGATATGGCTGTTTTTCAAGAAAATGCTACAGTTAGTGAGAAACGAAGGGGAAAATATCATGGATATATTCCAAATTTTTATTATAATGGTAAGCATCCAAATTTGTATAAGAAATGGTGGTGGATATACTATACCTAGGCAACTGGTGGAGAGTTTTCTCCAAATCAGGAGGATAGCCCTTCTACTCTCCACCCATTCCTAGTTCACCTATACACTCCATAAACATTAAAACACTTAAAATTTTAGGCCATCAGGTTGAACAAATAGCCAACTTTACAAGAAATGTTGGCTGGCGTCTAATTTGGGATTTAAATTTGATGTTACGTTCACCTGATACCGCTCAAGGAGTTTGGAATTCGACAAATGCAAAGATGCTAATAGACTATTTTAATGCTAGAGGTTATGATAACATTGATTTTGAGCTAGGAAATGGTAGGTTTTTGAATTTGTAAAGTCAGTGCTAGAATTATCCATGCAAGCTTTAACTAACACCGGGGGGAAGACATCCAGGCCCATATCTTAATTAGGAATTGCCACCACCATAGGTGAATAGAGGGATGAACTTTTTTCATTTTGTATGGGGGGAGGGTCGCAAGATTTTGAGTGAGAGATGATCTTGAGTGGGTCCAAGATAGAAAAAATCGTCATTTTTACCTAGTTTTTTGCTATATTTCGTCAAAATTTGACGACCAAAAATAGGAAACGATTAATCATTTCAATCGATTACGATTATATACGATTACGATTAATATGATTAGTTGATGCAATCATGTTAGTTTATAGAATGGCTCAAGAAAAAATATTAATCGTAATTGCATTTTCGTGAACGAAAATATTTTTTCGCGTAACATGTTTTACTTTTTTGTAACATCTTTTAGAATGGTAACATTGAGTGTTTTTTTGTAACATCGAAATCTTGTAACATCATTTCCGAACTTATTTTTGAGCATCATTCGGGGTATTTATTAAAAGCGTCAAAGTTAAAGAAAGAGCTTTTCCTCTTCTCAGCCGATTTCACAATCAGACGGGTAAAGTCCATTTGGGTCTAATCGACTATCCAGAGTCTTCTAAATCTCGTCCAATCGACGTGAAAAGAAAGAGAGGAAGACCTAAAAAAGCTAGACACACTTTCAGAGATTAGCAATCTAATTCCTATATTTTTTTAAATTTTGCTCATTTTTATAAAAAGTCTTGAATAAAATTTAGATTTCGATTTTATTCGTGTATGAGGGTCCCACAAGCTATTGTACTAACCACAAGCAACTGCATAAGTTAACGCAAGCTATCGTACGAAAGTCATCGTACGAGTGTAAAATACAATCGTACGACGGACGAAATGGCCACAAGCTATCGTACGAGTACGATGGTTCGTACGACGAAATTTCGTACGATGAGCCGTCGTACTTTGTCGTACGACAGTGCATTTTTGTATCATACGAGATGTCGTACGAAAAAAATGCATTGTCGTAAGACAAAGTACGACAGTACGATAAATTTCATACGGTGCCATCGTACTGCGTCGTACGACAGCTTGTGGCGATTTCATCGTACTTTTACGTTAATTTTACGATCTTACGATGGCTTGTGGGCCGTCGTACTTTTGCTTGCGTTCAGTATAATAGAATGTGCGAGCTTGTGGCGACCCTGAATTCTACTAAGAAAGAGAAAAAGTTCTTTCTACGCACACACACATTATGACACGCATCATGACGCGTGTCATGATGCGTGTCATGACGCACGTCATATACGTTTCATGACGCACGTCCAATTAAGCCGCCGTGCTCCGAATGCCCATATTTACCTATACCTTAGTGTACTGCAACACCTTATTTAATAAATGACGAGAGCCTCAAATTTACTCTCTGACTCAAGGATACATTTAAATCTAAAGTTTAAAAATTGTAGAACCGGAATGGTTTTCTGATCACTTCAACTATTCCTTAACTGGAGCACAAATTGCCGAAGGTTATAGAGATTTGAGGAATTTGATAAATACCTATAGCTTGTATAAGAATAGTAAAATTATTGGGCCATCTATTGACGCGGGAAGAGTAAAATTGGAAGGAAATGAGCTGAAATTGATGAACGAGTAAGATTTTTAGGCTTATGTTTTGAATTATTTAGTTTTTTAGCTTTTTGAATAACAGCGGTGGTAATTATGTTGATGCATTATCGTTTCATTTGTAAGATTTATACAGATTTTGAAGAAAAGAAACAGCATTCCTGATTCGTCCTATACAGGTCCACGGTGGCCCCATGTGCCACCGTGGACCTCTGCCCCTTCCCAGCCGGAGGACGAGTTTTTGGGAGAGGGGGATTCTTCATTAGCGCTAATTTTTTAGCTACTACGAAGCTGGAGTAACCGCAAAACTTGAAGACTTCCTCAACACCACTTTAATGGACCACTATTACACCGCCATGTCTAGTGTTATCAACCTAAAAAACTCCTTTTCCTCATACCAAAGTCTACCTGTTTGGGCAGGAGAAACTTCTAGCTGTTACAACGGTGGTGCACACAACATCTCAAATACCTATGCCAGCAGTTTTTTGTTCTTGGATAAATTAGGGTTATCTGCAACGCATGGACTAGAAGTAGTGGTAAGGCAACAATTGTATGATGGAAATTGGAGTAATGGAACGAATTCGAATTATAGTTTGATTAATGCAACAATGGGGCCAAATCCAGTAAGGAAGGGTTAGGGGTTTGGATAAATAAGTGTGTTTTAGGACTACTGGACAGCATTTTTGTTCAAGAAACTTCTCGGATCAAATGTTTACAATGTCTCGGTGAATCCCCCAAATTCAAATTTGAGGTTGTATGCGGTATCGAGTAAAAGGTATTTTTGGTGTTTTCATCTAAAACCTTTACCCCTCTCCGAGAGAGAGTGAGATAGAATAAAGCAGACCCATCCCCTCTCGACCCGGTCTCTACCCCTCCCCTCTTTCTTCCCAATTGTGACACTTTTTTATATCTTCAAATCTGTTTTTATCACTTGTATTTTTTAGTAACAATGGCATTATTGTATATGGAGTTCATGTGGCCAATGAATCCATTACTATTGATTTCCCCCAATTTTCTTCAAGACAAGCAACACCCTATATTCTCAAAGAAGGTATCCCCGGAAATCTACAATCCTTCCAAAACACCTTAAACGGCGCCATACTCGAATGGCAATCACACCAACCAAAGCCAAATTTCAACCGAGCTGTTTCAGCTCTTCCCCTAGAAATTCCCGGATATAGTCAATTCTTTATTTTGGTAGACGAGAATCCAAGTAGGGTAGATACATGGTGTAGTTAATACAAAAATTTTAGCAACACAGTGTCCAAATGGATGGTATAAAGAGAGTACAAATCCTAATAAATGTATAAAAGTTTTGGATAAAACGCAACCATTGTTTGGAGCAAATTTTGATTGTGGAGTTTTTGGGCAAAATGCATCAATTTTGAGTGTCGACAGTGCATTTGAAAATGCAGAAGTTTTGAGTATGTTTAGCTATAATTATACTAAAGACAGGGTGTTCTAGCAAAACGGACGCCCTCATCTTGAAACACCCTGTAGGGTATGCTTAAAGGACCAGTCCAGTAATTTACAATCATATGAAAAAATGATATATTCGGAAAGATCATGAAAAGTGGAGCATTTTTTGTTTTTACGGCATGTTCTGAATCGTTGTAGTTTTCGAGATAATTG